>JAJOOS010023857.1:0-33349 GCA_029582725.1 Solanum chiquidenum
TGAAAATTACAGAACCAAAACTCAACATTTGCAAGAAATTAAAGGCGATCAAGGGAGACTTGACGAACCGCCGAGTTGTTTGGCGAGCTCGACCCAGCTCGCCAAACTGCCCAATATGCCTACTTTCTACCCCAACTTCCAAAATCAACCTTGCAGCCTCCGAAAATAAAATCAAACCAAACACTTATTCAATTAGACTCAGACCAATAAGACCCATGCCCCTGGGGTACTCAGACTTCTCCCGATTTGGCCAAAATTGGCCATTTGATGACTTAAGCCCTTAAGAATGATGGCATACGCTCCATCATCGGGCAAAGTACGTCATTTATCACATTTATAGATAACTCAGACTTCACTCGACTAGACCCAACAACAATTTAGAACAACCCAACAATTTAGATCAATTTTAAAGCACGAAATTTGGGAAATCAACAATATAGGCAACTTAGGCAAGATTTCGAATTTAAAATAGGCAAACAAGCACACAAACATAGATTTAGAGAGGCCCATCACACATCACTAAAACCAAAACAATTGCAATTTTGTAAAACCACTAATTATGAGTTTTGGGGTTCGGAAAACAAACATTTAATGCCTAATACGAGATTTAAAATGCTAGGCGGCAAATATTTCCAACTCCGAACACACAATCAACGACTAATGAGCGGTAAAAATGTGAAAATATAGAAAACTATAGTGCGGGTGTGATTTTGGGAAGTTAAAAAGTGGGGGAATGTGAAAGAGTTTGAAATTTTAAACCTTTGTCCTTTAAAAACTGTCCAGTTCTCGCCCTTTCAGTGATATTAATTTTGCTCATTGAACCACTCGTCAACACGCCGAGTGGTCACTTACCTCGCCGAGTTTTACAGGACCTCTAGTTAATTTCGGGTTCCAAACGACGGACAAAGTCGGGGTCACCGACCTGTTCCGTGATTCGCTGACTTATTTATGGGACCGCCGAGTTTTACACACTCCAACCTTAGAATTTCTTAAGTCCAACGGTGGTCCAAGTCAGGTTCACCGACCTCTTCGACGAGTCACCGACCTCTTCAACGAGTCGCTAACTGGACACTTTTGCTCGCCAACCTGTAATTTTCAAACACATTCCAATTTTTCACCTGCAAAATCAACACACGATTATTCCAAAAACCAAAAAGAAAGCAATAAAAACATGGGTTGCCTCCCAAGCAGCACCTTATGGCACGATGCAAGTCCTCATTCAAACCTCATTCTTGGGGTTCACCATAGTGTCACTAGGCAACCCCCTTGTTGTCTAGGGTTTAAATGGGAAGAAATTTTACCCATCTGGATCTCCAACTGTTTGATAGAGACAGAGTGAGAAGTAACCGTCTGGCTAAGGGTCGATACATCTTCCTTCATTTCTTTCAAAATTTTATCAGACCCCTCAACCTTGTTGAGAATACGAGAAAGCATATCTTCAGACCGGCCACCCTCAGAATCTTTGGGCTTTTGATGCTCGTGGGGAGGAATGTACCTGTCCTTCATCCATCTCTTTCCTTCAAAGTGGGGTTACAATCCCTCCACTCTCTATCACAATCTCTCCAACCTTCATCCCTGTTCCAACCTTGGTTACCACCCTGTCTTGGGTAGTTTGCACGATAACCACTTCCTTGGTTGGCTAGGAAGTTCACCTCCTCGTTATACAACGCTTTAAAGTTGGCCTTTTCGGGATTTACACACCCAACACCCACAACATTGACACTCCTAGCACCAACTCATATGACAATTTTGTACAAAATGTCAAGTTGGGTCATGATTTTGGCCAAGTTCTGGTCCTTCTCCTCATCTGTCTCAAGCTGCTCCTTGGTTAATTTAAAAGTGAGGGAGAAGACCTGATCCTTACGGGTGTACCATTCCCGATTAATTTTGGTCATATCATCCAAGAGTTGGGCTGCTATAATGTAAGGTTGTTGCATCAAACCTCCTGGAGAAAGTTGGTCAGCTACTCCCTTGTTAACTGAATCAAGGCTTCGGTAAAAGTATTGTAGAAAAACGTTGTCAGGCAAGCCATGAGTTGGGCATTGCAACACCAACTTCTTGAATCGTAGCCAAGTCTCATGAATTGGCTCACCCTCCAAACTCTTGAAGCTTTGGATGCTGTCCCGAAGTGTCATCATCTTCGAACGAGGGAAAAATTACACTTGAAGTGCGTTGACAAGCTCTTCCCACGAAGTGATTGATTCTCTTGGCAAGTCAGCCCACCACTTACATGCTTCTCCCATTAAAGAAAATGGGAACAACCTCAACCGGACAAATTCTTGGGATATGTTCTTGAATGAAAATGGCCCGCAAACATCAACAAAGTTCCTTATATGCTCATGGGGATCCTCATGAGCGAACCCACCAAGCAACCCTTTCAATGTCAAGAACTGCAACATGGTACTTGTAATGTTGAACACAACGTTCCCTTCAGTCGGAGGCAAGCGAATGACACCAATTCCACCCATTAGATGAGGGTCATTAACATTTGGCTCATTGACATCGTTAAGGTTGTCGATGTCATCTTGGTGGCCCACTTGGCTACCATTGCTTCCGTTCAAACTCATTTCCTCTATTTAAAACAGCAACACACAAACTAAAACTAAAAGTAAGTAGATTCAACTATGAATAAAAATAACAAAATTCAACTTCACCAAAGAATGTTAACCAACACCACTCCCCGACAGTGGCACCATTTTGATTTAACATTTCAATGACACTTCATCCAATTTTAAGTGTTAACGATCACTAGTTAGTATAAAACGTAACTAAATGAGTTGGGGTCGAATCCCATAGGAAGCAGTACGTGTTTAAGATTCAACAGTAAAGTGTGAACATGGTCAAATCAGTCATAGGAATAGACATTATCGAATAAAAACATTATTCAAATCAGGAGATGACACGTATGTCAAATAGGGGGTTTTGGTTTGAAATTATCAACTACAACAACAACAAACAATATGAAATAGTAATAATGAGATGGGTTCTTGGGATGTGATTCGATTATAGGGTAATGTAGACAAATGGGTTGTTGCAACTATTAGAAAATAGCTAAATATTAGTGATTAAGCTATACTATAGAGGAGGTAAACTTTCTCTCGAACAATTTACCCCGAATCAAGTTGATTTCTCTCGAACATCGACAAGCATGCAAAATCAGAACAACCTGCACTTTAGTCCATTCACTCTCTCGAGCTGAATGTGTGGAAAAGGGTTGACGATTCACTCTCTCGAGCTGAACCTATGACAACCCAATACCCACATACCATCAATCAATAATTTTAGTTTTAAAACCTCTCTTGAGCAAGCCAAAAACACAAGGGTAGAACTGCATTTGCAACTACAATTCTTAAATTAAATCACGATTAATGATTGAACTCACTTCTAAACAACATTTAAACTAATAATTAGCAATACACATAAACTAAATAAGCCCATAATCACATAATTACACCCCATGAATTGGGGTTTTAGCTAGACATTATAAAAAGATAAAAATCGTTACCAATTGAGTTTCCATCAACTGGGTAAGATTGATTTCTTCCTTATAATGGTCCAATTAGAAGAATCTCAAAGACCCACTTTTAATTTCTCAAAAGTGAAAAACATCAATTCTTCAAAGCTAAAGAAAAACTAGAGAAAACTTGTCTCATAGTTTAAAACTAAGAAATTCTTAACACAAGCACTACTCAGAATGAATAATGATACTAAACTAAATGTTTAAAAATATATTTATAGTCGCCAAAAATGTGTTGCGAAGAGCCACTCAGCGCAGTAAGTCGGGGTCGCCGATCCACTCAGTGATTCGCCTTTTGGTCAATTCCATCGCCCTTATGCCTTGGCCTTCAGCATTCTTAAGGTCTATAACTTTGGGCGATACAACACTGCATCGCGGAACCACTCGGCGATCCTCTGATTGCTCCTTTTTCTCGCCAACTTTGTTCTTTCCTTCAGGGCTTGGCACACTGGAACTTTAGGCGGTCAAGCAGCCATTTGGTGACTCGCCAAACGAACTTGGCGATCACCAGGCTTGATTTTCTTTATTCTTTCAGCTCGCCTTTTGTAAATTAGTGTCCTTGCTTTGTTCCTCAACCCATATACTTAGAAATCAAGGAAGTTACATCACTTATTGACACAATATATGCATTTGAGGACACTAAATCTATCCAAATAAAGCCCTAAATAAGTCCAAATCTCGAACTCATCAATCACCTTGCCTTAACCCCCTTTCCCTTGTGATATTCCCATATAGTCCTCCATTTATCGTTATCTGGTACTGATGAGTACTTATAAATTCCATGACTCATTTGATGTATTTACAAGGGAAATTGAAACCATACAACATTTATTTTATAAATCGCTATTCCACTGTATCATAGGATTTCCTGAGGTCTATTTTAATTAGACAACTTCTGGTGGTATTCTTTCTGTTGTACAGCCTAACCAGATCTTGGCATATCAATATGTTTTGCACTATACTCGCCTTGCCACAATAACAATCTGGTTACTAGCTATAATTACCGGTAATACCTTCTTCATTATTTCACATAACATCTTAGAGATTATTTTATAAGCGGTATTACAACATGCTATTGGCCTGTAATCTCCCACATTTTCAGCATGTACCCCTTTAAGAATTAGAGTTATCACTGTATCATTTACCCGTTTCAGCATGTTTCCATTCCAAAAGAATTCTAAGACTCCTGCTGTCACATCCACACCTAGAATGTCCCAATTATCCTTGTAGAATTGTCTTCCATACCCATTTGGTCCTGGGGATTTATCCCCTTCTATCTCCCATAGTGCCTTTTTGACATCTCTAGCAGTGAAAGAGGCTGCTAGAAGTGTCCTTTGTTCTTCTGTTACCATAGGGCCCCTCTTAATTATTTCACTATTAGCATGCTTCCGTTGCTCATTTGCCTTCCCAAGTAATTCATTATAGTAACCTATGAACTCCTTGCTGATCTCCTTTGTATTTGTAAAGTATTTCCCTTCCTTATCTTTGATAGGGAATATTCGTTTCTCTTTGCTTTGAGAAAACTGTGATAGAACTTGGTATTTTGATCCCCTTCTTGTAACCATTTGATCTTACTCTTTTGTTGGAGATAATGATCTCTAACCTACTTCTTCATTATAGACTCCTTTGCTAGCTTCCTTTATTCATCTATCAGCACTTTGTTATAAGGATTTTGCTGGATCCTTTTTGGCAGTGTATAAGTTTTTCCATTACTTTCTCTGCTTGTGCTTCAACATCAGTAAATCCCTTCTTATTGATCATTTGCAGTACTGGTTTCATCCTATCAACCTTTCCATACAATTGAAACATTCTTCTTCCGTGGCTTGTTCTTATACTTTCAATCACCTTTTCTTTGAAATATGCTGCCTTACTCCACTTATTGAAATATCTGAACTACTTCTTTCTCATTTTTGTCACTCTCTCCCATCTTATAATAGCAGGACATCGATCAAATAATCCTTCATTCATGAAGAAGACGTATGATGCCAGTATTAGCACTCTATCAATTCTACTGTACACCCTATTATCCACATTCTTCTTACTACACCAGGTAATGAAACCTCCAGTAGATTTCAATTCTTGCAAGCCACAACTTTCCACACAATTTGTAAATTCTCTTATTTCTGCCACAAATATTGGACTTTCTTGTCACGCCCCAAGGCTACCCCCTTGACGTAACACGTGACATAAGATCACGAGTGACCCCAAGCGAGCCCTGCTGGCATATAATAATCATACTAAGATTAGCTGAAAGTAACAATAATGTGCGGAGCTTAAACATGACATAAAGTGAAATGATGGGGAATACCCATTCTAAGTCTGAATATATAAAATCTTAGCGTTCAATAAAAACTGAAAGATCAAACTCAAATCTAAAACTGAATCTAACGATGTCTGAATAAAGCCTCTAACTGACTAGAGATGTTGAGACATATCCCCAACTAACTCTAGCAAAACTGAAACTAAAAAGACTGAAAATGAAAGAAAACATGTCACTCGTCCTCGAAGAATGAGGACTCACCACTAATACTACTTAATGGAGATCGGGAAATTATCTATGCATGATCTGAATGTTGAGGACCTGAACCTACATCACGAGAAGATGTAGCGCAAAGTATGCATCAGTACTTGAAGGTACTAAGCATGCAAGATAGGATAAAACTGAACAACAATACATAGCTGAAATAAAGCATGTTGAGCAATGATATAAGATGGATATAATGAATATACTGAACATAATAAACATGAACTAAACTGAATGTAATGACCAAGTTTATAGCATGTTGAAACTGAATACTGAGTTGTAACTGATAACTTGGTCAATGCAATAGAATCTGACGGTGGGAGCTACTAATAACCGACATAAAACCATGTGAGCTAAACATAGAGTCTGATGTATCGCCCCATCGAGAGGACCCAATTTACCTTGTCAGGGGTATAAAGGCATGAGTGGCATGATAAATAAATATGTTGCCCACAGAAGGGACTTAAACTACGGGGGCACATAGTTTTGAGACTATGAGGGTGACTGACCCTAGTCCACTCGGTATTAAGCCTACTTCTAACTAGAATGTATAAAATATAACATAACTGCAATAAACTGGATTGCTTAAAATTCTTATATGCTAACTGAGAATGCAACTTTAAGTACTAATAATGAAACATTTGTAAACTAATGCATCTATATCTGCATAAACTGACCTAGCAAGTGTAACTCATGAACGAAATGAATCGACACAACTAGGGTTATGAGTTTCATGCAAGAATTAAGCAACATAGTAACGAAAATGTAATATTCTGATTTGGATTAGTCTAACAGCTAAATCACAGCATTAATCTAAAGTTCTAGAAACCCTAAGTCTAAACATAATGAAGGGAATCAAGAATTTGACTGAATTCTAGGGACCGAATGGGTGAAAGGAACCCACTAGAAAAAATCCCTCATACCTGGTGACGAATTTCACGGAGAAATATTTCGATTTTCAGGTTGGATTTGGAGCTTTTTGCATTTTTGGAGAGGGTTGGTCGCCTCTTTTCTCCTTTTTGCTCTATGTTTTCTAATTTTTTTGGTGAATGAATCGCTTAGGGTAAAGTCAAATTAAGTTAGTAGACTAAAACTGACAAAAATGACGTAGTTTAGGGGTCCAATTCATAGAGAAAAGACCAAAACGACCCTGACTTAAAAGCTGTCGGGGCCAACCATCGTTTGTCTTCCGAGGAGGGTGTTGTGGGTCTCGATCCACGGACCTGTGCCACAGACCTTGGTCTAACCTACGGTCTATAGATCCGGGCATGGGTCGACCCTTAGATTATTTTGTCTATGTTTTTGGGGAGGGGCTGCAGGTGGCCAACCACAGACCCAACCTACGGTCCGTGGGTGGTGTTCGTTGGTGGCACCTGTAACTTTTGATTTTCTGCAATCTGGTCTTTCTAGCATACGGGGTGTTACATTCCTATTCTCGCATTATTTCTGAGTACACAATTTAAGTTCCACATTACTACCCATGCTCTACTCATTTGTCCCCATAAATCTTGTATTTTCTTCCACATTTCCCTCTTTAATGCTTGAACATTGAACCCATATACCACTGCCAGATTGCATTTGTGCCCTGTACCATTGTATTTCACTACATGTATCAACTATTCTATAACCTTCCTGATATCTACTTCAAACATTTTCGGCTAGCAGAGTAACCAAATTATGCCTCCAGATGTGCAGAAAGATTAGTTGTAAATGCCCAACACTTACATAGATTAAATGTCACACCCCGAGAGCACCCCCTAGACGTGACATGGCGAACTTGACCCCGAAGGGGTTTCATACAAGCCTCTAGCATCATCATAACATAACATAGGAATAATGCAGAAAATTGTAAAACTTTTACAATCGAAGTCAAACTTCATTTTCATATTTGAAAATCATAAGAATCTAGACTTTTTCTCATACATTATCTAAAACATAGGAATACAAAGTTTGGGACTTAGCCCTTTACATCAATAAAGTCTCAATATAAGAGTAGTACAATGGGAACTAATAAATGGATAATCCATCCTCGAACTTGAGGACTCACCACAACTTGGAGATAAGCAATCCAAGTCTTCTTCAAGGGGAGTGTATGTCACCTAACGGGAACCTACACTCACAGTAAAAAGTAGAAAATATGGGTTATCATAATTAATGTACTAAGTATGGAAGTCATGCACAAAATCATTGAAATATGCATAAAAGGGACATTTAGTTGAAAGCATGCTTTTATCAAGTTTAAAAGCCATTATGCACACATAAGGAGAAACATAAGTCATATCAACATATAAGCAACCCAAAACAATACTAGTGCAATGCAAAGGTAAGATCCCATAACCCTACCAAATGCTAAGTATCACATTAGATCACCAACACATACATATCTTACCTTTGGTTCACCTATAACCAACATACATGAGTAAGGAGACATACATGCTAATAACTGGTAATTAGTAAAGCCAACCTTAACATTTATACCATATCATGTCATATCATAATGCATAAATCTTCATAACATAAGAGAACCTAACCATGAACCTTCTTAAGCCCACTTGTGCAATGTATGGGTGAAGTCTCATACCCTCACTCATAGTATGTAGTACCCCTTAAGAAGCCTTAATTAGAGTCCATGTTCTCATCATAGTTCATATTCATATCATATAGGGATAATAGAATTAACCGACATAGACCATGTGAGCAACATGGAATCCGGTGTCATGTAACCCCACACCGAAAGAAGGTGTTCTACTTGCCTAAGGTAGAACTACATGTATAGCTATCTAGGTGGATCCACTAAGCTAAGTCCTATGTTAGCAGATACTTACGGGATATGGAGATTGCTTCTAGAAACCTGGCCTATTGCATTTACGGGAGAGCTTCCATCTCATAAGAAGATGTGTAGAAGACACGACCTATTGCATTAATGGGAAGGACTTTAACACACTTTCCATATCCACTCGGTGCTGATGAGTCCACAAATTGGAGTCACTTAGGGCTATATTTTGATAGAAATTGTATCCTCAAATGCTCTTTTTATCTCAATATCTGATGAAAACCCTTAAGTTTTAGGTATTTGAAGTTTGAAGGAAACCATGGACACTACGTCACAAAAAGGAATGAAAAGACTGAAAAGAACAAAAAAATAAAGGCTTGAGGATCGCCTAGTCCACCTGGTGAGTCACCGAAGGATCTTACTTCGCCTTTTGTTCCAGTGTGCTGAGCCCTGAAGGAAAGGATCAAGTCGGCGGAAAAAGGAGCAGTTTGTGCATCATCGAGAAGTTCCGCGAAGCAGTACCATGTCGCCCAATGAGCCAGAGCACGATGATGTTGAAGGCTGGTGCAAGACGGCGATGAACTACACCAATAGGCGAATCACCGAGTTGATCGCCGATTTCGACTAATGTCGCCGAATGATCCGTTGCAGCACAAATTTGTGAAAACTATAAATACTAGTTAGAGTTGTAGTTTTAGGAGTCGAACAATTATTATAATTTTCATATAGAATAGTACTTTTGATATTTTTGCTCTAAGTTTTAGAGGGTTTTGAAGAACTTAAAGATTCAAAGGGTTTCATCTCCAAGAATTTGGGCTTGGGTCTTTTAGATTCTTCACTCTTGACTTGTTTTGAGACTTAAATCTTCATAAACATTTGAATGCAAACTCATTTTGGTAGAAATTTCTATCTCTTTAGCATGTCTAGCTAAAACCCCAATTCTTGGGGTGTGATTTTGTGAATATGGGTTAGATTAGTTGTTGGGTCTTTCTTGTTGGTTGTTTATTTATTCTTTTGATGTGATTTCGTTTAGTAGTGGTGGAATTTAATGAAATTGTAGTTGCAAATACGATTTCACCTTTGTGTTTTCGACCTTCTCGAGAGAGAGGTCGTAAAACTAAGACTACTAAATTGATGACCAGTGCGAGTGGGTCGACATGAGGTTCAACTCGAGTGAGTGAACCCTAGTCCCATGTCCACACACTCAGCTCAAGAGAGTGAGTGGGTTAAGGCAGAGGTTGTTCTTCATGCGGCAAGTGTGTGTCCGAGAGGAACCTGTTTGAAACGGGGTAAGTTGCTCGAGAGAGAGCTTATCCCCTTTAAAGTCTTGCCTACTCACAAAGATTCATTGAATTTATTACTAAAAGCATGTACCCAATGATTTCGTCTATCCCGTATTCCTATCATATCCCAAGAACCCCGTCTCCATATTAGTATATTTTTGTATTTTCGTTGTTTTTGCTTACTTGTGACAAACCCCCATTGTTAATTGATACTTTTGTGTCACCCTTTAGATTTATCATGTTTTTATTCGATAATATTTTTAGCTATGACTAATTAGAACTTAATTTTATTTTTCTATTAATTCTCAAAACCACTTCCTGTGGGAACGATCCCAACCATTGGTTCGGTTATTATACTATTGTACGATCTTAGACACTTGCATTTGAAGTTGTGTTTTTATTACGCAAACATCAGGTGCTAAGCATAATTCCCTTTATAAAGTCACATTAATTCTTTATTTAAGTTTCGGTTCATAAAAGAATGCCCTAGGCACTCAACCCAACATACATAATAATAGCTCATAGATTCATAGGGTGAGAATGTCCTTCCAACCTTAGAATCATCCATAAGTGAGTAAACTTCTCACATTACATTCGTAGTGGGTTCATAAGAATGTCCTTTCAATCAACACAACAAACTTATCATAAACGTACATACACACTTCATACATAATTGAGTGTAAGGGTATAGGGAAGAAGGTTCTTACATTTACACCACAATACACATTAATGAAACACCTCCACCTTTCAAGTGGATCAATCATCACAATGCACGATAATGAATCACCTCCACCTTGCAAGTGGATCAACATCAATATCAAAGTGAATCACAGGTTCATATGCAATATTCATCAACATTCATGAACCCTAGCAAATTCCCTTTCTTGGCTAAGAATAAAGAACAACCTTAATTCCTTGAATCATTACATTATGTATAGGGAAATCATGATTCAACAACATAATAAACATATACATAATCTATTGACAAACTTACAAGATCAATCAATTCAAACCCTAGTTCACAATTTAGGAAGAAGGGGAAAACATGGGCCAAGGGAGATTTTCATCAAATTCCTTCAACACAACAACATTCCAACCATAAATCATCATAATCAACCATATTAAACCATAATTAAACGATGGAAAAGTTTTTGGAATAAGACCCATGTTCTTAGATTGAAAACCCTAGAATTGGGAAAATTGGGGTTTTGAAAACATAGTTGAAGGGGCTCTTTGGGTGATAGATTCCCAAAGATGAAGAGCATCCATACCTTTAGTTGGAATCCACACGAAATTGGAGTAAAAGGATGGATCTTGAATCCTTGGAGTAAAAGGATGGATCTTGAACCCTTGGCTTCACCTTGTTGAAGTTCTTCAATGGAGTGTAGAGAGAGAAATATCTTGGGAGGGAAGTTGGGGGTTTTGATTTTTGTCTTGTGAGTTATAAGAGTTGAAAGGGAGTTCTAATAGTTAAAATATACTTATATATGTCTAAATAACTAATTTAAACCATCCCTACTCCTTATTAATTAAAATAGGACTTACCTAAATTAATTAACCCTTGGCCGATTTCTTGACAACAATGCAGACCCCATCCACGAGACCACTACCTACGGTCCGTAGATGGTGTGAAGGCTCGTGTTGTCCCTCCGTCGTCCAGTACTGAGAAGGGAAGATCAAGGCAGATGGTGAGGAGACTAAGTCTCAACTCACTAGACCCTTCCACGGGGCGTGAGTCGGTCCACGGAGCGTACTGAACCCTCTTGGAATGGTACTGAGACCATGGATTTTGGGGGTTCTAGGAGGAAACCAAGTGTTGACTCTCACGACCCCCACCTACAGGGTGTGAGTCAACCTACGACTCGTAGGTCTCCCCCTCGTGGTTCATGCTGTTTTTAACATCTTTTTGGACAGCCCCTTGGTCCTCCTCAAGGACCCTTGGGAGGTCCTTGGGGGGGGGAGGGAGGCATGCCTTGACGTTTAGGGACTAAAACCTTAGTCCTAGTTTATGCGACACAAAAAGATAAAAAAAAATCAAATTTATGATAAACTATGAAATAAAAAGACTAGTGTTTTACATATGAACAAACATATCTCAAAATGTACATGGAGAATATGTAGTTTAAAACTCATGGCAATCACAATTCTATTTACAACAAGCATTTCATAGTTTTGCTTACTATATGAAACAAATATCAAAGTTCCCTTTATCATTGGAAATATACACAAAACACTGATCTACATGACCTGTCAAGAAATAACTTTAACAATATTGATTGAGGCTGTTTTTCTTTCTTTTTGATCCTAAAGTAATGGCAAAATAAATAGATAGTCCTTCAAAGTTGGCTTCTTTTTCATTTCGACACTTCAATAAAGGTTAGTACTATTAAACTCTCCAACCTTAGAAGGTCACATGATGGGTAAGTTGGAGTGTTACATAGGTTCTGACCTTAGTTGTAGTGTTAAAATGAAAATTGAAGCCAACTTTGACTGGTGATATGTATATGTATTTGGAAGTAATCTTACTTCTTTTGTTTTGGGAGTTCAACTGCTACCTCCTTTAATGGTGTTTCTAAAGAAATATTTACCTGGGTAATAATCCAAACTAGTATTATCCTCCTAGTACACCATGGAACAAGTCAACATTATGTTCCGTTAAACAAGTAATCACCACTTCTTTACCTACATGAAGATAGATTATTTACCGAAATATATGTTCATAACATAGATTTAGAAAATCAGATTTCATACCAATTCAAAATACTTTCGAAAATAGCTCATACACAATAACAAATCCAATATCAATATCAAGAGAAATATGGTCTAGTGTATTCAATTTCACCATAACTACCAAAAAAACTTTATACCCACAATAACAAAAATTTAATGGGAAAACCCCACAATCAGAAAAAAAATACATCAAATACACTAACTACACCTCAACGATTAAAGGAAAAAGAAGAGATTCAAGAACAACACCTCAGCAGCTCAAACTTGAAGTTTCTTCAGCTATAACCTCAAAGATGTAAGAACAGAACCTCCAGTTGTTGAAGAAGAAAACATCAAGATTTCTCAGATTTCACAAGCAAACCTTCAGCCCTCTATTTCCTTCAATTTCACAACAGTTTCTAGAGAGAAATGGGTTTACGATTGAAGAAAAAAAAGGGTTTAAGTTTTCCCTAAAATTACAAACAAGAAGAACTTACCATAAGATTCAAATTCCAATAAAAATCAACAAGCTTGCCCTGAAATGGTGTTCTCCTTGTTGAAAAATAGGTCAAAGAGAAGATGTTGACAGCGTATGGTCTTCTGCTTGTTGAAGAGATGAGAAATGACTTTAGAAAATATTTGTATCGATATTCTGATAGAAATAAAAATATATTAGATTTAATAAATTGTTGGCGTTGGAAACAATGTTTAATGTTGATGCAACATCTATCAACAATGTTCAATACTTTTTCCAAACAAAATCCCTACCAATTTTTTTTGGGGTAAAAAATCAAGGCAGAACAGTTTTTAAAAGTGATAAAACAGAATTTAAGGCAAATAATATTGAAACACATGTATTCTAAATGGGAAACATGACATATAATAGAGTTTTTTATCTGGTTACTCTAAATGTATGGCAATTTGCAATGAAAAGTTTTTCAAGGTTGAAGCAATTCCCAACCAACTGGTTAGACATGGTATAATTCTTAGAGGATTACAAGACAAATAGTTATTATAAGAGTATCAGTTGGAAGCCCCCAAATGCAAATAACATCAAGTGTAACATAGATGGTGCAAGTAAAGGTAATCCAGGCAAGAGTTCTTATGCTTATTGCCTAAAAGATCAAAAAGGTCACCTCATATATGCACAAGCAGAAGAGATATCAGAAACAAGTTATGTGGAAGCAGAAGCAGTGGCAATTAAAAAGGGAATCTATCATTGCGTAGCTAGGGGATACTCTAGAGTAACTATTGATACAGACTCATTGTTACTGAAAAATATACTACAAGGAAAATGGGAGATACCTTGGTATATTAGAGTTATTGTGGAAGACACTCTAGCTCTTATGAAAGATGCGACAATTAACATTAAGCACATTTATAGGGAAGGGAATTCATTATCTTACTATCTAACTAATCATGCATTTGAGATGGAAGGACGACAACAATATAATACATTTCGAGAGTTACCATCACAGGGGAGGAAACTTCTCAATTTGGACAAACTGGAAGTACAAAATTTGAGAATCAAGAGCAAGATAATCAGGTGAATAATTATTTTATAATTCATGAGCAGATACAAGTCCATTTCAAGAAGACATCAACGTAGGATCAACTATAGAAAAGTCACAACACAGGATACATTATATTATAACAGGAAATAGACCTAAAATAATGTCAAACAATAGCACTTTTGATAATTTAATGGAGCAAAAAGAAGAGGTACATCAACAATTAGAAGGAATCAATAAAGGAGAAAAGAGGAAACTCAGAAGTATGATGATGATGTCTAAGAAATTATCCACCCATGGAACTTCACAACAGCTCATATAAATAGATAAATCTGAAAGAAACCAACTGAAAAATGCGGAAAAAAGAGAGTGAGCACTTACAAGTTACAACCATGGCTATAGCTCAAGCGACCATGGCGGACTCGGTCGGAGGGAGGAAGCGCTGGCTGGAGTAGATGGCGCAGTGCTCTGGATGGTGATGATTGGCAGAGAAGATCACTTTTTGAACCAGTAGCAAATTTTGGTTTTTTCCATTTTCATGTTAATGTATATCTTGGTTACTGTTCCTCTAACGTAAATCTTCAACAATAATGAAAGTGAATTTTTGACATCCTACTGAAGTGAGAGGTGAAATCAATGAAGACATCATCAATATAATGCAAGGGTATTCAAACCCGATTGAATATCTCATGGACAAGAAATACAACATCAATGTCAAGTTAAATAAGGTCTGCAGTAGTCGATTTCTCCATAAGTCCAACAAAACATCAAACCCACAATAGCTATAATTTAATGGGGGAAAAACCCACAATCAGAGAAATAAATCAAATACACTAACCACACCCAAAGATTAAAGACAAAAGAAGAGATTTAAGAAGAAAATCTCAAAAGCTCAAACTTATAGTTTCTTCAGCTATAACCTCAAAGATTGAAGAAGAGAACCTCTAACAGTTGAAGAAGAAAACCTCTAGATTTCTCAGATTTTACAAGGAAACATACAACCCTCCATTTCCTTAGATTTCACAAGATGTTTGAAGAGAGAAATGGGTTTAGATTCATGTTTATGTTTGCCCTAAAATGAAAGATATGAAGAACTTACCACAAGATTAATATCCCTGCAAAGCTCCACTACTTCTGTGTTCGATCGATCGGATAAAAAATTAGGTCAAAGAGAAGAAGAGTGACAACTTCTATGTTCTTCTTGTTGAAGAGATGGAAAAGAGCTAACAAATTTTTGCCTCATTTGTATCTATATCTAATAAAGACAAAAATAAATTGTATTTAGAAAATAAATTAAAAATAAAATAGAATGAAAAGCTTTTGGCGGGTTCAGCCAAAATAAGAGAGAGAAATTATGGAGGGATTTAATAACCGTTCCAATAGAAAAGAAATTGCATTAAATGTTGCAATAGATGACTTTATGGCAACGGTTCTCGTAACCATTGAGATATGTAGGTCTATTGCAACGATTTTTACACAATGGCAACAGATTTATTACCTAGCCGTAGCAATAATACCCAATCCTTTTGCCAACGGCTCAAACTATTCCAATAGACCCTCTATAGTAACGCTTTCTGAAGCGTTGCTAAAATCCGTTGTTGTAGGCCTAATTTCTAGTAGTGTTGGGAGGCCCACTAAAATCTTAGTACTAGTTTAGGGATATTATTTTACGATACTTATCTTGACGTTTCTTTAGGACATTAGGTTACATGATAGTCTGTAGCTTGGGTCGTTAGATTTCTAGAGTATTACATTAAGAGAGGCTTGTTGAGCCTTGGCCCTCTTAATCTTTGTTTCTAGAAGTCCAAATATTCTAACATTGGAGTTTTGCATGAACAAGTTCATCTCATTTTATTTGTTGGCCTCATTTAGACCTCTGGCATTCTAGAACCCCATTTTATCCATGGGGAAAAGAATTCCCCCATCCCTTAGTTTTTTCTAGACTTGTACTCATCCTATTGTTACTTGTGCTATTTGTCGCTTGTTCTTTCTAATTTGTATCTCCTTTCCCTTTTTGCAATACCTGCAGTGGTGGTAGTATGTTCATGATGAACTCTAACCCTGTTTGGGGACCCTCCTGACCTTGCTATAATGTTATGCTCCTGAGTCTTCTCCTCTTGGTCCTTGTCATTTCCACTTTTTAGGGTAGGTGCCTTTGCCTTCTCTACAATTGTATCTCTTTGGTTCCTTCTACACTCAGTAGTGTCATGACCAAAGTTCTTGCATCTTGTACACATTACAGGTTTCCATTCATACTCTATTCTCTACGCTATTATCTTCTCCACTTAATTTTCAAACCTTACTTCACTAGGATACTCTTGATGCAGGAACATTTCAACAAGAATCCTAGCAAATGTTAAACTTTCCTTATGCGTAGTTACTTTGTCTGCTTTCAGCGGTTTACCCATCATCCCAGCTATCTTTGTTAATGATGTCTTCCCCAGTACTTGATATCTAAGACAACAATTGGAATCCAAATGGGTACCTTGTATACTTTCTCCTTTGTAATTTCTATATCAGGTCTCCATGGTTTCACGATAATCGATTTCCTGTCAAACATTTGCACACCCTCCTCCACCGCTTTCCCTCTGTCCATTTCATTGCAGACACGTACCAGGAATACTCCTCTATTGACTTGTCCTATTTTGTCAATTGCTAGGGTTTTCCATATCCGTTTAAAATAGCCCTTCATTATCGATTGTGGTGGATTCGACCCTAATACATAGCAAATCACTGTTATTCCCAATAATCTACCTCTTTTTGTATATCTTCTACTTTGATTTTTATATTTCCCTTTGACTTTTCCTCAATGATCAAATAAAAAACCCCTATTGGTTGTACCCGCCCCACAATATTACTCCATGTGCGTACCAACTTACTATTGTCTCCCTTATTCATCTTTTTTGCTTCTTCCTCTACTATATTTGCCCAGTATGCCTTTCCTGAGCTGTGTTTTACTGTGTGGATCTCCCCCAAACCTTTGTTACTTCCCAATGGAGTTCCCATCAGAGATCCCATTGGCACGTTCTCTTTTGAACTGCTCCCTATATCCAATGGAGTAATACCTTGCAAAACATTCACATTTTCTGTCTTCTTAGCATCTGTCATTTGGGGAATACCCTTTTGCCCCATCACAGAGTTCTGGGTAACTTTATTGATTTGTTGTCCTCTCCCTCCGATCTTGGATTTCCTTACCATTTCAGCTATTACCGAGAGAAGAACTCTTAATTTAGGAAAATACCTTGTAAAGAATTGAGGGCAAATCTAGATGTCATTCATATCAAGAGGCCAAGTTTCATAGAACATATAGAAAATCTCATCTATAAGATTTATTGAGTCATAAACATACTTGAATGAACATGCATTCTTTTCAATAATTCATAAGCTCTATCATGTCTTCAACATCAATGCATCTTTAAATTCATTTACATCTATTTCATAAAGAGAAGACATGCATATTTTCATAAGATCATCTTTCATAGTTCAAGACCCACATTATATCAACATAGCTTAGAAAATATGGGTTATGCATGGGTTCATGGGAAATCAACATAAAAACATGCAATTACTTCAATTCATGCATATAAGTTCATAAATGAATCAACTAAATCAACATTGAAAGGAACCCATGACATGTAAGAAAACCCTAACTCAATTGGGGAATTCTAACTTTGTAAAATGGAGAATTTGGGGACTCCGTGGAGGAAAGGGCTTCATGGATGAAAACTATCATACCTTGATACCAAAATCTTAGAAGCAATGGAGGATTAAGAAGCTTGATCTTGAAACCCTAGCTTTCTTCTTCAACTTCTAGAGAGAGAAATATTTAAGAGGAAGAGCTTGATATGCTTTTGACAATTTAAGCGAATGAATTGAGTTTGGGTGATTTGGGGGTTTAAAATCATTATATAGAGCTTTGTCTAGAAGGAAAGATGACATAGTATTGAGTTAAAACAATTAGGAAAAAGACCCAGAAGTCTCTGACCGAAAATTGCCGAATTGGCTTCAAGGAGGCCTTCACGGCCTATCATGCACTACCATGGCCTGTCAAATGGGTCATGATGACTTTTTGCCTGATATGGCTTCACTATTTTGGGCATGACTTTGTACTCCAAGTTTGGAATTAGGAAAACTCGGCGGCGTTGAAAATAGGACTCAAAGATCTTTAATTTGATAGGTCATGGGCCATCTAATTCATTTAGTGCTAAAAGATATGATCGTTTGACCCTAAATTCTAAGTTTAATGAAAACCCTTCAGGGACACCTTCACGGTCCCTGTGAAGCTTCACGGGCCGTTTTGGCACCCGTGGTCCTTGACAAGTGGCTCAAGGAGAACCCTTACTGAACTTGACCCCTTCACAACCACTTGTACGGCCCGTCTCCCTCTTCATGACCCATCTAGGGATCCATGGGAGGGAGACTGCTTGGGGCAGGTTTTGCCTCCTTGTCAAAAGCACCATAACGGATTGTGGTCCCCTTCACGGCACATCTAGGGCTCCATAGAGGGTCAAGTGGTCTAGTTTTGGTTCTTGACAAGTCCGTTAGACCCCTTCTTAGGCTTTCTCGAATTTGAGGTGTTAGAGTTAACTCTTAAATTCTCTGAAGTCTTATTTAACAGTGACAATTGGTAACCAAATTATTTTATTGAATTGGTGGAATCATCCACCCAACTATTATTTCTGCATGGATTGAGAAATTTTACAATCTGAATATCCCGAAATGAGTTCTCTAAGATACACAATTCCCTATGAGATTCGACCTTGACTTGTCGTTGGGTTTTTATTGACTATGTCCATTGTCCTTTTTAATTTGTTTTAAGGAGGATATTTGATCGTTATCAACATGTTTTGGGCTTATTTTGGGATAGACTACTGTTTCCTTAGACCAATGCACCTTGTGAATTTTGTATGGCTGTTACGTTGTTTAGATAGACTAGGTCCTTGTTAAGTGGAATATCAGACTTGGGTCTCATAAGAAGAGCCTTAGTTTAGGATTTCTGTCTTCTCTACCGACTTGTTAGCCTTTATGTCTTCTCTCCCTACCTTTGCAACTCTGAGGCGTTACTAGAGGTTATGTACCTTCTTTGTATTGGAGTGCTTCAATCTTGGAGCCTGTTGTGATACCATTGAGAGTGAATGTTGATCCACTATTGCTTGGAGCTTGTGTGAGATTCTCTTTGGATAGAATTTTCCCCTGGGTGCTCTTTCTACCTTGGCAGCTGACACCCCTAGGAGTAGACTGGCTGGGTGTCCTAGATATTTAAGATCCTCTATGGAGTTGACACGCCACCGAGTCACTCTTGCTAGCTGGGTGGATTACGCCCCTAGAGGTGGACTATATGTCTAGGCGGTGTGGGTTGATTGTCACTTTTTATAGCAGGGCTGGGAGTTGACTTGTTGGGTTGATTGCCACTCTTCCTATATGGATTGGGACTTTACTAGTTCTTGGTTACTTGGGCTTGGAACCCGATGTTTTGGAGTTCTTATATTGGTTATTCTTCTATCTTATGGACTAATCTATTCCTTGTACCTTGTCAGGCTTATTGGGTTCCGTTCAAAGTTGATTGAACTTGCGCAAGAGTGTACCTTCTAGGCTTATGGGGTCTAGTTAGGTTTAGTGTAGAAGTACTTAGATTTTCTATTGTATGCTCGTGTTCTTTCTTTTTCATATTCGCCTCGACCTCTATTTGTGTCTAGAATCTATATTTTCTGATTGTTTTAACCTTTCTTGATCGGTCGGTCTATGGTTCCTACTGAGTACCTTGTTTTAATACTTATGCTACAGTATGCATCTTTTCCTGATGCAAGTCCTAGTATGACCTACAAGCAGTAATCGTGCCATATTTTGCAGTTTGTGGATATCGGAGACGAGGGTGAGTCCTTGGTGTCCTAGACCAACATGTCTCCTTTTGTACATATGTTAGCTTGCCTTTTCCCTTTGAAATGGCTTGTTGTGGTCTACTTTTGAGACTTGTATTTATCCTATAAGACAACTCTGTACTCGTGCCTTCCAGGTTCGGGTAGGGTTTCCTTTGTATATACTTTTTGGTTTGCTTTTTGTTTTTGTCTTTTCTTATTGTTAGTATTACTTTCTATGTAGTTCCACCGTTATACACACTACTTCTCGTTTTGGGTATGGGTCTTCTTATCTACAGGTCGGTTTTAGTAGGTGCCAGTATAAATCGGGTAGTCGGGTCGTGACAGCAAAAAAATAGCAACAACGTCAACTTCTTTGCCCAAAAACTCGTTTATTGTCTCCGATCAAAGAGAGAAAACTCTTAAAACCCAATTTTGACCCTCCTTTCTTTAAATTACCTTTGATTGAGCTTCTAAGTTATTAAAAATATATTATGTTATCCATCATTATTAATATAATTATGATATTATTGTTGTCACATTTATAGAATTACTAATAAAATACATTTTTTCTTAAAAATTCACTTCTATCACTTTGTTTTTCATTTAGGTTGATTGTTATCATTTTATTTCTAATTTCATACTTACTAAATTAATATAAATCATCAAGAATTTTTTTAAATATTTGTAATTCTACATACTAATTATTAATTACACTCGTTATTAAATTACAAGTTGAAATAAATTAATTTAAAAAGCAAAAAGACCCAAAAAATACATCAACAATTTGGCTACCAAATAATAACCCAAATCTGCACAAGGGCCCAAATGCAGCAGCCCAAACATAAACCCATCATCCTTCTTCACAATCCCTACTGCCCACTTTATCCTCATTAAATTACCTAAAATACACTTTTTGTTTTATATTTTTTAGGGTTTTATCGCCCTCCCACCAAAGTCCCTTATAAGTCACAAGCCGCCGGAGCCCCTCTCTCCATTTTCAAAAAAACTCCATTGGTCCTTAACTATGGATAGAGGTTTTCACTCTATATTTGTTCTATGGCTATGTCAATCATGTGAAGACTGCCAAGTACATCCAAGAATCCCAACATTTTGTTCTTTAATGATTATCTTTGATTAATTTCAAAATAGGAAATTAAAAATCCTGCTCAACAATTCAAGAACTCTAATTTCAACTATAAAAGCTTACTTTCAAGTGCATTTTCAAAGGTTTTTGAGAAACTCTTTTACACTTTAAAATTTGGTTGTCACTCATCCTTTGTTCACACTGAGTTTTTGAATCGTATCTCCTCTCCAAATCTCAAAAACATTGACAGAGCTTTTCTTTTGGTTAATCGAGTTAATTTGTTTGTGGGTAAAGTTTGATTTCAGTAGATGTGATACATCGCCAGTGTTCACAGCCATACAAAAGGTCAGTGCCAATATTATGTTCTTTCTTTAATATGTAGTCTGCATTGTGTATTTGTGTGGTTTATTAAATATACTCATGTAATGAAAGTTGATGAATTTTGCATTTCAACTTATACCATAATATAAATATTTTTCTTTATCAGAAGTTACATACTATCTGCAGCTAAACAGTTATGTATATAAAAGTCATGTATTTCTTTGATTTGATGTCATCTGTGTATCTAACTATAATTTTTTAGGTCTTAGTTAAGATTACTCTCTCAATAAGAATTTTATATTAACTAAAAACGGTCATTTCTTTAAATATAATAATGCATGATTTATTGGAATCTTTTTTGAAATCAAGGTGTTTGGTTGAACTAGCACGAATGACCCTTAAATAAAAAAAACTTTTTCATTTTTTTAATATAAAAGGAATCAGCGTTCTGCTTTAAAACCAAGTTTTGACATGCTTACTTACAAAAGCCTTCAGACCTTAAGAGTCATTTTTTTAAACGCCTGACTATTTTCTTTCAATTGAAAACAAATGGCTGCAACTATTTTTTATAATATTTCATTCAAAATGTAGGTTTTTAAAATTAATTTGGCCTTCTCTTAAAATTTGGAAAGATTATTACTTTATTATGCTTGGGTTTCAATCTTCAAGTGTATAATATTTTTAAATCTTGAGTAAGCTTATTACTGATTTCTCATTTTTCTAAGACTAAATATGTATCTAATTAAATATTATTGTATTTTTAGTCAAGCCATATAAACAATTCACCTTTTTAGTAGAGATGGCTTGAATCAATTTTAGTTCAATGCTAATAAATGATGGGCTTACTTATTGTTTCGTTATTTTATAAACTAAACTACATAAAAATAATTTTTGCAATAAACTGTCTGAATTCATTAATTTATATTAATGTATCCATATATATACTATTTATCTACTTAGTGAATTTTTGAAGCCGATTTTTTTTTTTATATGGTACTTCTCTCAAAATACTAGTAATGTCTTCTTAAGTTATATTTTCATTTTCATTTACGTCATATTTTTAATCAAATCATATATTTTTGTCAACCTAAGTTTTGTTGGTAACAATTTTTAATAGATCTTAAGTGATGCTTAATCTCGTCCCTTTGAGATAACTTGAACCTTTATTTAGAATCACATAAGTTAAGTAGATAATTAATTGGAGTTAATTTTAGTATTACTTAAATAAATATTTAAGTGTCCTAATTTACCTAAAAAATAATAAGTTGATGACTTCATAGGTTAAATAATTTAGGAATCCTCGTTATGTTGTACACTATTTGACGTGATTTAAAATGGGGTATAACAACAAACTAATCCTGAACCCCTCGAGATCCAAACCAAAGGTCACTCTAGAACAAACTCGGTATTTCGGAGCTAACCAAACTAATGAAATTCTCATCCGAGTGCGTTTACCAAGAATATTGACCGAAGTCAAACATTGGCCAAAACTTTAAAGATGAAATGCCTAACTGCACACACTCAAGCCGAGGGCCTCAGAACCAGAACCAACCATTTTACTAGACCAATATGAACCTTCTGGAGCTTTAATTTTTTTTATACGACATCAGATTCTGCGAATGTTGACTAAAGTCAACTTTTTCACTTAAAAAGCCTTTCAAAGGGAAAAACTTGCTCAAAACTCTCTCGACCACCTCGGGAAGCATCCCACTCGATCAAGCAAGACACAAAAGCTACAAAGAAGCTATGGGTAGGGGCAAAATAGTAAAAGCATGCAAGAAAACATATTTTACAATGTGGGTTCTTACAAGAATAGAATAGAGGAATAGAAGGAATGATGACAAATATATATGATAATAAAAGATATGGTTTCATTTGACAGTCGAGCTTTTATTCAAAATAGGAGTACAAGGACAAATAAAAATATATCCAAAACCATATGTGAAAGAAAAATAAAGACTAGTACTAGTTAAAATAGAGCGAGATTAGCAAATCCAAATTTTAGGGATTCACCGCCGTCTTTGAATCAAAAAGTTGCTCCACACAAGGCATACTTTAATGGAAAGAAGTCGTCCTATAATATGCAGGGTGTAGAAGTATAGTATGAATACCAATAAGAGGTGCTCAGTAGGCCTAGGTCGACGGAGCTCAAAAGATAAATAAAGAATATATTATAAGAAAGGAAAGCAAGTATAGTATAAGAAGCTAAAGAAGAGATATTGCACAATTAAAGTAAATAGAGACAAGGGAGAAGAATAGAATAAGCAAGAGACAGAGACGAAGGAACATAACTGGAGGTACTATCTAAATAAACTATCCACTACAAGGGTTCATTATGGAAGCCAACCAACTGAAGATACAACATCGGTAACCATCACAACACCTCATAGTGGAGAAGAGGCTAATCCAACATGGCTAAAACCAATTGGACCAATATATTGTCAAGTCTAAACCATTTATATAGCTAACTAAACAATCAACAGAAGATTCATAATTATATAATCAAACAATAACCTAATCGAACCCCATAAGCTTAAAAGGTACACAACAACAAACATACCCCAACCAACTCCCATAAGATCTGCTGGTGCAAACGACAATAAATTATACATGTGGCAGGAAATGCATAGGAATGTGAGTTATGTAATAGAAACCAATGGTGACATGCAACCAACTATGGATGTGATTAAAAAAATTTCTATTGTTGATTGGGATGTCCATTATAGAAATTGCACTCAAAATATGTTTTGGAAGAACACTTGAGTACTCTTTATTTTTTGTGCATAGGTACATCTAAAAATTCAATTCATTTTTATCCATCAAATATGGCACTTTAGATACAAAATGATGTTGAGATTTAAGTAAAGAATTTTTGCTCAAACTTCGCCCATATCTAATCTTTTTTTTTTCTTGTATAGTCTTTATGGTATTTCTCTACTTTTTTATTTCATCAGGATAATAATATGCTGGTCATAAAAATAATAAAGGACTATTCAACACTTAAAATGAAGGATAATATGAAACATCAGAGTGTTAGTGAATATCTGAAGTGATTGAAAGTTCCATTCACATTGATTAGTAGTTGTCATGATAAATACTCCTAAGTGTTAACGTTAACCTTCATATCTATTGCTTTTTTTTCTTTCTAAATATAGATTCTTTTTTATATGTGGAAGATACTAATATTATTAAATATGATCAGAGTACAAGGAAGGTTCTGTATAATTATTAATGAAGAATAAAAAAAATTATTGTGTAAATTATCTAATTACTTGCTCTAGTAACGTAATTGAATACTTGGCGTGATTAGTAATGTCAAGACCCAGGAGTACCCTTAGACGTAACACGGCGTACAAGACTCTGAAAAGTCTCATACAAGCCTCTTAGCATTCATGAACATGAGAGCATAGGAAAAAAATACGGAATTTAAAAACTTTTCTACAATCGAAGTCATTTTTCATAAAAGCAAGCGGAAGTTTTTTCTATACTTTGTCTCAAACCATCTAGAAACATAAGAATCAAAACTTTGGGTCGGAGCCCATAAAATCTCTAAACATAAAAATAAAAGACATAAAGGGACATGATGGGTTTTGTCCTCGAAACTATGAGGACTCACCAAATCTTCAACTCCTTGCACCTTAGATACCTATCTTCCAAGAATAGAACATCAAGTCCAAACCCTACACTTTGTAGAAAAATAGAAGAAATATGGGTTAGCACTTTTAATGTACTAAGTATGATCACCATGCAAAAATCATGCTTAAAAAGAGACATTTTGGTCAAAACCATGCATTATGCCAATTCTTTTGAAACATCATCTACATAAGTATAAGCGGCATAAAATACAAGTATAATCAACATATAAGCCATTTCATCACATTATAACATAATCAACATATAAGTCATTTCATCACATTAAGCTTTACCTTAAGTAACCCCAAGCTATACTTTGTGCAATGTATGAATAACTCCCATACCACCATCAACACTAAGTACCACATTAAGGCCACCAAAAGTGAACTTACCATTCTTCCTTTTCACCTTTAGACAATACTCATGCATAAGGAACATAATCTTCATAAGTCGTGACAAGGAAAGTAACTCATTATACAATCCAAGTAAAGCATGAATCATTACATTAAGCATTTAAGTCAACATTGTTCATTAGCTTCATTAAGAGCACATTCATATATTAGTCATTCAGACATTAGAGAAGTCACTATAGCCCCCCTCAAAGACTACTCGTGCAATGCATGGATAGCATCCCATACTGTGGGCACATAGTTATGGGATAAGAAAGATGTTCATTGAAACTCGGCATAACATTGGGAGAGCTTCCATCTTACCATATCCACTCAGTACTTAGCCTCCATTCCCATAGAAAATTTCATTCATATTAACATTATTGTACTTGAGAGGGCTACCAACATTAGGTCTACCGACTCTAAATACATTACACATGAAAGAGCCACCACCATTAGGTCTATCGATTCAAGGTACATTATTAAGATAGCTCATTGAATCCTCAAGAAGAGCCACCAGCATTAGGTCTACCGATTCAAGGTTCACCATTTCACACATGAAAGGGCTACCAACATTAGGTCTACCTATTTAAGTTTTATCATCACATTAGTTTCTAGACTCCTCATGAAGTGCTACCACCATTATGTCTAACAGTTCAAGACATAGCCTAGAATATTTCATCATTCATTTATAGACTCCTCATGAAGGGCTACCAACATTAGGTCTACCGATTCATGTTCATTAAGTCAAGATACATTCATTACACAAGAAGAGGATGCCTAAGCCTACCAATTCAAGATACAACATTCACCTTACTTTCATTTATACAAGAAGAGGATTCCTAAGCCTACCAATTCAAGATACACCATTACATTGAAGAAACCTTTCACATTCCATCATAATCATTTATAAGTGTCAAATTGATAAATAGCCTTTCAATAATAACACAATTACATTCAAGATATGATCACATTACCTCATTTATTTCACATTCATATACATACATCATAATCATACTTCAATTCTTCATACTTTACCCTTCGAGGCCATGAATCACAAGTCACCGACACACCAATAATTTACTATAATTTAGGCATGAATAATGAAGTAATTCAATAAACTAAAGCAATTTAGACATATTCTATTCACATGTGTTCATAATCAACAAACCCACTTCATAAAGGCAAAAATTAGGAATTTAGGAAATTCATGGGTTCTTGGAGTATTTTCATCATAAATCATCAATTAAACACTAGTTCAATCATAAAATATCATTAAACAACCTTTGAAAACGTTTAAAGAAGGAACCCATGATTTAGAGTAAAACCCTAGATTTTTGAGAAACTTGAAAACTTTGAAATCTAACTTTGAATGGACTCCATGGGTGAAAGCTACCCATAGATGAAGGATCACCATATCTTAATAAATTTTTCCTCTAAATTTAAGAAGAAATGCCTTGGTTCTTCAAGCCCTAGCCTCTCCTTATTCTTCTTCTTCAGTGGAGGTTTTCAGAGAGAGACATATTGAGAGGGAAGAATTCTTTTGGGTGTCTGGGAATAATGAAGTAAAATAGGTGTTAAAAGACATAAAACCATTAATATACATGAATTAAAACGATTAAAAGCTACCCCATACAATAACTAATTAAATAGGAAAATACAAAAAGACCCTAAACTAGGCAGCCCCGTCCAGGGACAACGACTACCTATACGATCCGTCTAGGGGACCACAGCTCGTGGTGGTGCCCGTCGTCCCTTAACCAGTAGCCTCCTCCATCTTGCCAACCTCCCAAGTGGCTAAGGCAACCCCACGAGCCTTCCCACGGTTCGTGGTCAAGACCACGGGCAGTGAAGTGGATCGTGAAGGGGAGCCTTGGCTTAGCACTTTTCAGAGTGCACTGCCTCACCAACCACGGGTGGCACCACGCCTCGTGGTGTCCACCATGGCTTGTGGTGGCTACCACGGGTCGTGAAGACCCTCGTGGTCTTGGGGCAGTAACTAGGCCTGAAGGCCTTGCTTCCCACATGCCTAAGGGACCTTCACGAGCCCCTTCATGGACTGTGGTCAAGACCACTAGTCGTGAAGGTGGTCATGGTTCTTGGGCAGTGTTTGGCCAAGCTTGGGGCCGCCTTGGCCTTTGGCTTAGGCTTGCCCCTTTTGGCTTGGCACTAGACCTTTCAACCCTCAACCAAACCTTAGAAGGTTTTCTAAACTACAGGGTCTAGCACGTACTTGGACGTTTAACCACTAAACCCCTTAACCCTTGATGTTAACCCATATGTTTAGGCTCTAGTTTAATCTACTAGTTTTCCAGGTCATTACAAGTAAAGTTTCTGCCACGTGACGAGGAGGTTGGGGGTTAGAGTGGTGAAATCAACCTCCTATAGAAATGTAGGGTAAGACTTTCTGAAAGCAATTCTAAATTATTCTCCTGCCTAACAACATCCCCCTCACTACACTTCCGATTTAATCCTCGAGTCTCATTCCTTACTAACAAACACTTTATAATCTTAGCCAATGTTTGGTGTCATCAATTAAGCCTCACAATTCTTTCTCATTATTTACTCATTCCATACATATGGAATTCAATAGGAATTGGAACTGATTTCTTTAAGCTCAATTCCAAGATTAAAATCAACATGTAACTTCTTAAATGTTTGTGTGGCCTATCAATTATATACGTGGTCATCAACAAACCATAATATGTTTTCCTTTTATAAGAAGCATGAATTTAGTATAAGTGCTATATCATTAAGGAGCTAGATTATAGGAAAACCTTCACAATTAACTCAAATTATTGTTCTTTCCCTTCTTAAATAGTGTGGTGCTAAGTTCCGAATTTGATATTCAAACAATATATCAGTTATAATGATCTATGAAGTATATAATTTTCCCACAACTATATGATAATTGGTGGCAAATATGTTTGTACTATTTTTAAAGAAAGTATAAAATTAATTATAATTGAAAAATAAAACTAAAAAAATAGTATTATAGTAGTTCTTTATTTTCAATGGAAAAGCTCTTGTCCCTAAAAAAACTCATAAAATTTTCATTATAAATACCCATATGGAAACTCATAAAAAATTTCCCCTAAATACCCTAAATATTGAAGCCATAGACATTTAACCTTAAAAACCCTACTTATTGATGAATCCAGAATGGGAAGAGGGAAAATGAGATCTGCACCCACCGCTTCGTTATCAATCGAAGATTTGAGAACTAGAGATTACCTAGAGAGGGACAAAGATAACCCAAACTTTTTTCAACTAGTTGGCATGATTTGTGCATATTATAGTGAATGAGTGATATTTGTATAAATCCTTCAATTCCTTTTCCATCTGAATTTGAGTAACCACTGAAAGTATCCTTTCATGGTTGTAATGGATGTAGGGATCAATAAATAAAATGGAAAGAGTGGATTCAAATGATTGAGTCTATCCATCACCATGTATAAAAAGTTGTAGGGATTTATGGAGCTATCAAGAGTTCAGTTTATAGAGCCCAAGTGGATCAAATATTGATTTTTAGGTTGGTAGAAAGGTGGTGTTGTGAGACTAACACTTTTGTGTTTCAGTGGGGTTAAGCTACTATTACTCTTGAAGATATGATGATTTTGGGAGGTTTCTCTGTTTTGACTGACTCTATTTTGTCCCCACTTCAATCCCCTGAGTTGTAGATATTCGAGAAAATATTGAAAGTGCGTGAAGGAAGCTTATCGGATAAGCTCCCTTCACGCATTTTCAAGATTTTCTTCAATCTCTACCAACTAAGGGGATTGAAGTGGGGACAAAACAGAGTCACCCAAAACAGAGAAGCCTCCCAAAATCACCATATCTTCAAGACTAACAGTAGCTTCACTCCACTGAAACACAAAAATGTTAGTCTCACAAGACCACCTTTCTACCAACCCAAAAATCAAATGTTGATCCGTCTTGACTCTATAAACTGAACTCTTGATAGCTTCATAAATCGATGCAGCTTTCCATACAGGGTGATGGATACACTCAATCGTTTGAACCCATTATTTCAATTTTATTTATTGATCCATCCATCCATTGCAACCATGAAAGGAGGAGACTTTCAATGGCCACTCAGTTTCATATGGAAAAGAAATTACAAGACCATCTACATACTAATTATATATTTCAGCAGTTATTAAATTACAGGCTCAGACAAATTGATTTAAAGAATGAAAAGACCCAAGAAGTTCATAAAAATATCACTCATTCACTATGATCTGCACAAATCATGCCAAGTACTTGAATTTTTTTTGGTTATCTTTGTCCCTCTCTAGGTAATCGCTAGTTATCAAATCTTCGATTGATAACGAAGCAGTAGGTGCAGATCTCAATTTTCCCTTTCCCATTGTGGATTCTTCGAAATTTGTGGTGTTTAAGGTTAAATTTCTATGGGCTTCAATAGTGAGGGTATTTAGGGTGAAAATTGTATGAGTTTACAGATAGGTATTAAGAGTGAAAATTGCATGAGTTTTTTTTTATTTGGTAGAGGGTTTCCATGGAAATTTAAGGAGTACCATAATATTATATTTGGTCTCTTTTTGCAAATTTTAATTAATTTTATACATATTAAAAAAATAGTACGGACATGTTTGCCACAATTTATAATATAGTAAAGAAAGCTTCTACGTTGCGACAAATGCTTATGGAGACAAAAAGTTTTTAAGCATTCAACGGCTGGCATCCTGGGAGAGCACGTTCGCGTGCGTGCTGCCTCATTCACGAGTGGATGGCCTTGTGTTCGCACATGGTCGCACTACAACAAATGTGATATTTAGCTATGAAATTATTAGGTACAACACAAAATTCATCACTAATTATTCATCTTTTGTGACAAAACTTTCATTTCGTGTTTAAATGAGTGAGCAATATACTTTTTGTGACGAAACATATAATTTTGTAGCAATTTTTTATCCACTAAAGTTTCCCACCAAAAACTAATTTTGCGCCATTTATTAGGTATCATTAGCGACGAATTTTAAGATATAGTGACACAATATATTGTCTCTAATAATGCATTCAATTTGTGACAAATTATTGTTTGCCTTAAAATAGTTATAATTTTTTATACGAAAAAGGTTTCGTCATAAAATATAACTTGTTACAACAACGATAAATTATAGTTCGTAGTTAAAAGGGGGAAAGTTTTAGCAACAAAATTTTCTACTTATTTGTGACCTTAGTTTTTGTCACTAATAAATAAGCATTTAGTGATGATTATCTTATTGTCTCAAAATATGCAATATTTAAATAGGGATGATTTGTAGATGAATAATTAACTATTTGTTACGGAAAAAATAATAGATAAAAATAACGTTATATTTGCTACACTTGTTTATGATTACAACACAAAAAGAAAAAGGGTTAATAATGACCAACATTTAGCGATGAGTTGAGAAGCTTGTCCATAAATGTACCCTTTTAGATACAACTTTTTATTGTGGTTGTTAATTCTTTGTTTTTGTTAATAACTCAAGGAAGGGCATATGTTCCTTAAATTGATTTTAAAAAAAATTAGTTCCTAATACTCTCTATGGGGTCACTTATAAAAGATGAAAGGTAAAAAAAAAAAGGAAAAAAAATTCACAAATAGCCATTATATTAAACTTAATGGCTCAACTATGAAATACATATTAGAAAGAGAGAAATGAAATCGTCACTAATAAAACTAAATATTTAGTGACACATCAATTTTCAGCCTTACCAAACTCTTTAGTGACGAAAATATACTATTACCTACAACATTTTATTATTTCTATGACGAACAAGTTTGGCATAAATACTATGTATTTAGGGACAAAATATATTTGTGTAGCGAATATACCTCTATTTAGTAGGGAAACACTAAGTTGTCTCAAAATACATTTAGTGAGCCATTCTTTATGGACGAAAGATTGACATATTTTTTTTTTCTCAAAAATATTTTTGTGACGAAATTTGAATTTTAAGTGACAATATTATTCATCACTAATAATCAAATTTGTTGTAGTGATTTATGGTATACGTGGGTCACTCATTTCTAGATGTTGTTGATCATGCCTGCACAATTGAGCAACTCTGTCGTGAGGCCCAAAAGGGCAGCAACAAGAGTGTTAGATATGAGGGTAGCTATAGTGAGTCCCATTCCAAGCCCAAAGATGCACATGACCAGGTTAAAAAATGGTTTCAATAAAGGTCAAGGTTAGGGTCAGGACCGTCATGGTGGATAACATGGTATGCAAGGTAGTTCCCCGGAGAGGTAGGTTAGGTGGTAGGACTAATGGTCAGGGCATAGGCGGATTGGGTCATTTCTATGCAGCTCCAGTGAGGGCGAATGCTGAGGCTACAGATGATATGATCACAAGTACGATTGTTTTATGCCATCACCCCACCTTGCTTTATTTTATTCGGGCTCTACATATTCTTATGTGTATGAGTATCATGCTTCTCGTATGGGTATGAGTTATGAGCCTATGGTCGTGCCTATGCGTGTGTTGACTCCTGTAGGTGAGGTTTTAGTAGCAGATTAACTCTTTCAATCTTCCTTAGTTACTATCCAGGGGTGCGACACTTGGGGTGACCTTATATTTTTGTATATGCTTGACTTTTGATATGATTCTTAGAATAGACTGGTTATCCCCCTACTATGCGGTTTTAGATTCTCTATGATTTTTACCTTAGCTATGCACACTATTATCCTGGTGGTGTTGTAGGGTTCTATTAGTAGCACACTGATTGAAGTTATCTCTTTTGTTCAGGCTCATAGGGTAGTAGCTAGCGGGTCTTGGTCTTACATGGCCTTTGTGCGTGATGTGATAGGGAGGTCCCTTCAGTAGAGTCTATTCCAGTCGTCCGTGATTTTATAGATGTGTTTCTGATATACCGTGAGTTTACGGTATTTCTAATACATTTCACTTACAAGTTGTGTGTGTCTAGAGCCTTTTTGTATTGGTTTTTATGTATTTTTATCAAATTGTGCAGGAAAGATGTTTAGGCGCGAAATTAAAGAGACAGCTGAAAGAAGTGCAGAAAAGGGCATCTACAGAGATGATCTACGGACCGTAGGTCTATTTACGATCCGTAGATGGTGGTCGTAGATCAGCAGCCAAGGCATTGAGGCAAATCAGGGAAATCTGACCAAGTGTGGAACCACGGTGCCCATTGACGGTCCGTAGATAGATCTACGGAACGTACTGCGGATCTGTAGAATGATACTGTGAGGGTTCCAGTACCTGATTTCTGAAGATTCTAAGTGTGGAGCTACGGAAGAGGATTGACGGACCGTAGATCGATCTACGGTCCGTGCTGCTAGTCCGTCGTTTGCTTCAGAGAAGTTGATTTTGGGAAGCTGAAATATTTTCTAAGTCCTGCTGACGGAAGGGACTTACGGACCGTAGATCCATCGACGATCCGTAAGTCAGTCTCGTGGAATGAAGACGCGTACCTGAAACAAACTTTCCTTAATTTGTTTCCCTTTTTATTTAGGATTTGTTTTCTACAAATAGGTCATGTAAACCTCGATTTTGGGGGTTAGACATTATTATTCTAGTTTTTACTTTGTGACTTGAGAGATCAATTAAAAACCCTAACAATTATTGATTTTCTAAGTTTGTTTTGAAGATTTTGGTTTTGATTTACAAGTTGAAGTTCTGGGTTTATTATTCTCGTTACGTAAGTTCATGATTTCTTCATTCAATATTATGAATTGTGTTCTTGTTATTATGGGTAACTAAACTCCACAACTAGG
>JAJOOS010023858.1:0-32156 GCA_029582725.1 Solanum chiquidenum
TCGGGCTGAACCTCATGTCGACCCACTCTTTAGGCCATCAGTCTAGTGGTCTTGGTTTCGCGACCTCCCTCTCGGGCAAGCCGAAAACACATGGGTGGATTTGTATTTGCATCTACAAACCCATTAAATTAAACCACAACCACTAGGTGAAATCACCATTAAAATACATCTAACCTATCAGCAAGCAAGACCCAACAATAATATCAACATATATTTGCTAAATCACACCCCAAGAATGGAGATTTTTAACCACACATCAAGAAATAACAAAATACACCTAAAATGATAGTGAAATCAAATGGGTATAAGAAATTAAACCTTCATTTAAGCAAAGGAAGAAAAATAGAGAAGACCCACTTCCAACTTGGGGAAGATGAACTCCTTTCTTCAAGTTTCCAAAACCCTCTCCAAACTTGAGAGTAAAAATAAAAAGTACTAATATTATGTTGTCTAATGATAGTACTAAAACTGATACTAAGCTATAACTCTCAACGAGAATTTATAGTTTTCAAAAATCTGTGTTGCGCCGGATCATTTGGCGAGATTAGTCAGAATGGCCAATCAACTCGGTGATTCACCCTTTGGTATAGTTCATCACCATCTTGAACCATCCTTCGGCATCGTGATGCTCTGGATCATTGGGTGACATAGTTTGCTTCGCAGAACTCCTCGGCGATGCGCCGACTGCTCCCTTTTTCCGCCGACTTGATCCTTTCCTTCAGGCTCAGCACACTGGAACAAAAGGCGAAGTGAAACCCTTCGGCGATTTTCCAAGTGGACTCGGCGATCCTCAGGCCTTCATTTTCTCATTCTTTTCAGCCTTTTCATTCCTCTTTGCGAAGTAGTATCCATGCTTTCCTTCAATCTTCAAATACCTGAAACTTAAGGATTTTCATCATATATTGAGATAAAATAAGCATTTGAGGACACAACTTCTATTAAAATATAGCCTTAAATGAGTCCAATTTGTGGATTCATCAATAAGTAAAGTGCTTTCCATGGTAGCTTGGTCTAGCATAAGGTAGTGTTTTTCCTTGGTAGCCTTGAATTGGTAAATCATAACAATTCATGAATAATAACTTGTCTTGGACTAGTAAAAATGTACTCTTCCATGAATAACAAGAAATAGCTAAAGAGAGACTAGACCCTAATTGAAATAGCATGTTTTTGATGAAAATAGATTATTTCAAGGAAGTATTGTAAGTATGTTCTAATATGAGAATTTCTTGACATGTTGTATGCTTAGCTTGGATTGTTTCTATAGTTGACTTCCTTGATATGTTTGACTAAATTTGAATGTTCCCTTTTTTATGTGAAATAAGTTAAGGATGAGATAAAAAAGGTGATGTTTATGAAAGAGGGCCTAAAGTGGTTTGCTTAGCATGGGTGGGATTTATGGGGTCTTATCCATGCATTGCACAAGCATGCCTTGAGGTTACTTATGAAGTGTTTCTCTTATGTTATGTTAATCTAGATGCATTGACTATGTCCATAATTAAGCTTCTATCTCTTATGCTTATAGTTTATGTCTTATGATGTATCTTTTATGATCATGCCTTATATCTTATGTTGACTAATGCCTATGATATGCTTATGTTGATGATTTATGCTGGCCATCATATTTAGTATATGTTTGTACTAACGTATACTTTTGCCTACATTCCTATCAAATGTAGGGTTCAGTGATATCGACTTCCATCCTCGTGACTAGGTTCATAGTAGAGCAAGAAGAGAAGTTTTGGTGAGTCCTCATAGCATTCGAGGGTTTGACCACCATGTCCTTTTATATTTTATTTTATGTTTAGAACTATTGTATGGGGTGTGTCCCAAAGATTATTCAAGTTTTCGATGGTTTGAGACAAGTGTAAAAGACTTCTGCTTTGTTTTATGAAACTTTGATGTTATGAAAAATGTATTAAATTTCTGCTCATTTCTATTACTTTATGTTATGATATGCTAAGGGTCTTGTATGAGGCCTCTCGGGGTCCTGTATGCCTTTTTATATCTAGGGGGTACCCTTGGGTCGTGACATTGAGGCTTAGGGTTAGACACCCTATCTTTGTTGAACTTAGATGGAGCATTGGAGGAACCTTGACCGGAGAACCTTTGTTGAAACCTAGCATGACCATGTCTATCGGACCTTGCATGAGACAAATTGCCATCACCAGTCTTAGATATCTTTGTCTCTCTAGACTTTTCCTTAAGTTTCTCTTCTTCAATTGTGCATGAACCGTAAGACGAGAGATGTCCATGTCACTAATAAGCATGGTGGTACGACATTCTTTAACCACCATTTCTGATACACCTAAAATGAACTTACTCATCCTTTCCCTAGAATCGGCAACTATTGTAGGGTTCATCCTAATGAAGTCCCTCACTCTTGATGTCGCCGTACCCACATTTGGGTTCACGGGAACCGCAACCTCCCTATTGGCTTGGTCCGTCATGGCTTGAGATAATACTTAAAAAGCAGATCTAAACTCAGCATTAGTTACTTGCTCGGCCAAAGGATCAGCCGAAACTTGAGGAGCTTAGGGATGAGCTACTTGTTCCGCATTCTCCCTCACATTCCTTCTAGCATAAGCTCTTCGAGTAGCCATATCATGTAGAGCATCGGATAAGGATTAGGAGAGAGACCTTATAGAGTTAAATTCTATGGCACGACTTTAGAGTAATGAAAGAAGTGGAGTTTCCTAAACATCTTATAGCCTCTCATTCATAAATGTGGTGCGTTTCACACTCATGAACAAGACTCTACTAGACATGGCTTATGAGACATCCTAGGATAATTCTAAACCTTATGCTTTGATACCCAGTTTGTCACGACTCAAGGGTACACCCTACATGGCGTATAAGACCTCGAGAAGCCCCATACAAGCCACTTAGCATTCATAGCATAAGAAATAGAACATAAGTGTAAAGACAATATTTCAAGTCCAAACATTTTATAAAAGAAAAGCGGAAGTCTAGACACTTTGTCTCATTAGCCATATAATACAATAAATTAAATTGGGCCAAGCCCATACATCGTGTACAAAACTGAAAAGTAAGACAGAAACTGAAAATAATATAACTCCGTCCTCGAATGCATGAGGACTCACCAAAGCTTGGGAACTCAACCAAGTCAACCTCTAGCCACGAAACTGAGAACCCTGAATATCGGACCCTACATTTGGGAAAAATGTAGTCAAGAGTATGCGTTAGTACAAAAAAAATGTATCAAGTATGATAGTCATGCATAAAACATTTAAATCATGCTAAAATGGGACATTCATGACGTGTAATTAACCAAGCTAAAACATGATATAGAAAGGTTAGAAAACATAAGTCATAAAACATGGTCAATGTAAGATAACATCTTTAAAACCTTTGAACACATATGAGGTACTCCTTGAAGTAACCTTAGTTCATTATTAATGTGGGAATTAGCCTTAACCGACATAGAGACCATGTGAGCTATAACATCATCCCCCGGTGTCTCCTACACCGAAAAGGGTTGTCCTACTTGCCAAGGTAAGGACCATGAATTTCTAGCTTAAGTGGATCGACTAGCTAATGTCTATATATACAATTATCCTATGGGGGCACATAGGTAAGGGATAAGGAGATTGCTACTAGAAACCCGGCCTCTACTAATGAGAGATCCTCCATCTCAATATTCTCTCGGTGCTAAGCATAAATCCCACGAAATAGTCATTTCATATTTGTTCTCATTATCCATGGAAGGGCACGTCATTTTGCCAATTCAAGCTATGTCATAAGACATCCATTGAAAGGTATCATTCATTAACCAATCCAACCTATGTTTCATTAGGATAGCTCTTATTCTTTGATTCAATTAGGTGAGAAGACCTTTCAACCTTAGAATCCTTTCTATGTGAGAAAACCTTTGACAAGCATGCATTAGTGTGTTTATGAGAAATCCTTTCAACAACACAACAACAATCATCATCACTGATACTTTACTCTCAAAGCATCCTTAAAACATTTGCATAATTCTTATAAGAGCATGCTTACTTTCATAATCTCCTTTTCACAATTCAAACCTACATTACATCATCATAATTGAAAAATATGGGGATTTCATAGGTTCATGGGGAATCATCATAAAATCATTGTATTTCATCAATTCATGCATAATAGAACATAATTCAATCATTTAAATCAAAGATCAAGAGAACCCATAGCAATTGAAGAAAACCCTAACTAAATTTGGGGATTTCTAACTTTGAAAATAGGAGAATTTAGGAACTCCATGAATGGAAGGAATCCAAGGATGAAAATCATCATACCTCAAAGCCAAATGCTTATCTTCAATGGTGAGAATGAAAGCTTGCCTTGAAACCCTAGATGAATCCTTCTTCTTCTTCTTCTTCTTCAAGTTTCTAGAGAGAGAAATACTTTGGAGAGTTCTTCTTTTTGGTGAATTGAGAGAATGATTTCTATTGGGAAATTTGGGGGTACAAATTCTTATATAGGGGTCTTAGACATAAGGAAAATGATGTAGTATTAGGCTAGATTAATTAGGAAAAGACCCAATTACCCCTAAAAATAACTATCAGCTCACGATCGATGGACTGTGGACTGACCGACGGTCGGTCCTTAACGGCCTTCTTTCATGGTCAGGAAGTTGGTTTTGGGGTTCTTGGACCACGGGCCCTTTAACCACGGACCATGGTCTGAGCGACAGTCCGTTGGTCACGCTGTGGTTCCCCACTTTATGTGCCAGTCTTGGGTGCCCATCCACGGACCATACCTACGGTCCATGGTCCACCTCACAGACCGTGGTTGGCACCTGCAACTTCTGGGGAAAAAATGGCTACTTAGCCCTAGCTCGAATCCGGGGTATTACACAAATCCTCATCTTGGCTGACTACAAGCATAAGACTAAATCAAGCATACATAAACATCAAACTGAAAGAAATGTTAAATCAATAGTGTTTTAAATCTCAAAACTCTTTGAATATATAGAGTATTAAATATAATTTTTAAAGAAAACCTCTGAAACGGAAAGACTCTCCAAAATTGTCTTTATATGAAGTCTCTAGTATACAAAGATGAGTGTCAGGACAAGACCCACAACTCCTCAAAAGAACTAGTACTAACAACTCATAAAATTGGAGTCCTCCGAAAGCAAGGAGGTTTCACTTATAAGTAAACGAGCGGATGAAGTGATCTCAACAGACTCTTGTTGAGGATCCTAAGAACTTGTATTTGCATCATAAAAAGATGCAGGTCAAATGATATCAGTACATTGAATGTACGAATATATGATATAGCTGAATAACAAATAACTAGAGACTACAATCGATAACAATGTATTCAAGCTGAATGTAAAGAAATAAAGGAGTTGAATCATTTAAAGCTTTACAAAATATTTTTTCATCTCTGAAATAAGTGATATATAACAATACACTTTAACTCTATAAGGAGATCTCTAATCGACAACCATCACTATGAACTATATGATGATACAACGTCTCGTTCACGCTGTCAGAACTGTCCTATACCTTATCGGGATAAAGGACACCTCAACTAAGTGGATCCACTAAGCAATAAGGATTCATGTATGAAATATAATCTTTTACCCATATCGGTGCTCAGTACTACTCCCAATATTATATATACTCATGCTCAAATGTATAAAACATACTCTTTTTTTGGTTTGAGATAATTGCTTAAACTATCCTCTTAAAAGAGGTAATTGTTTTGAAATATCTCTGAACTCATTGATCATTTAGAAAATAAAGTTTCTCTTTGCTCAATGTAAAAATACTATCTCAGGGTTGAGATAATTACTCAAAAAAAAGCCTCTTTAGGAGGTAACTGCTCTGTACTCAATCTTTCTTAAAATTCTTTTACTTTTCTCAAAATAATACTCTCTTTCTTTATTTAAAAATAAAACATTTGGTAAATACTTAGTTCCCTTATACTCTTCCTCAAACTCCTTTTTACTTCCTCAAAACTCAGTTTGAAACTAAAATGTTGGCTTTAAAAGATTCTCAAAATTTATAACTCAAAATAGAGTTCATGCTAAAATATAAACATCAACAACTCAACTCAAGGATCTCAATAACAATATAGAAAACTGAATATTCAAAACTCAAGAACTCAGAACTCAACGATACAACACATCTCAAGAATACTTAGTTCATAGGGTTCATACTGAAATATAGACATGAACGAATCAACTCAAGAATCACAATGCATAACATATAGCAATTCAATAATTAGGAATTGAATTTCAAAAAGATTAGGAACTCAAGAACTCAAAATAGACTCATCTCAAGAATACTCAAATCTAATTATAGAACCCTAGATTACTCTTGTACTGATTTGAAAGTAGATGTAGGGCATGAGGACGAACATGTCCAACACTATGATAGTCTTATATACCTGGTAGAACAAGGTTATTGAAGAATCTTGAAGAAGAACTTGATTAGAAGCCTTGAAACCCTAATTTGTAGGAGAACAATCAAGAAAACCTTTCTTGAATTTCTTGAATTAGTTTCTTGAAACTCTATGGACAAGAATTAGGATTCTCATTAATGATTCATAATTGTATGAAGAAATTTGAGTTGTGAAGAATGAAATTCTTGGAGAAGGACTTACCTTGAAGAAGAATCTTGTAAAAAATTGAAAAAATCTTGAATGAAAGTCTTCTACTTTGATTTTCCTTAGGGTTTTGCCTTAGGTTTTGAGAGAGAAGAGAATAGGAGATTAAGAGATGAAAATATGATTAGTTTGGACCTTTAATTAGTCAAGAAATTCTTTTAGGGTTTTCATAGAGGTATAAAAACAAAAAGACCCTTTTTAATGGTTTTCCGTTGGCTAATTCGTCACTGTATTGTATCAGGTTACTAAAATGGTCATTACATTTTACTCAAAACTTGAATTGTTGTGAAATTAGCGGCGTTGAAAAGAACATTCAAATACCCTTAATTTGATTATGAGCCACGTAAATCTTTAAATAATAAGAGATATGGTCGTATGAAGTTTAACAAAGTAGAATCTTACATCAGAACTTAATCGGTGTGGAAGTTTCAACTCAATTTTGTGCTAGGGGATTCTAGTGACCTTAATTGATATCCAAATTCATTCCCGCACTAAATAATTGATCTTTAAACATATGGGTAATTTTAGAATCACCCGATACAATCTTATTCACAAATGAAGAATGGTTCGAGTCTTAACTTCGAAATTTTTGGGGTGTTACAAGAATCTTATATCAAAACTTAATTGGTAAGGAAACTTTCAACTCAACTTTGTGCTAGGGGGTTCTAGTGACCTTAATTTATATTCAAAATCATTTTCACACTAAAGAATTGACCTTAATACCGAAGAACAATTCCAGAATCACCCGATACGACCTTATTCCCAAATGAAGAATGATTCGAGTCTTAGTTTAAAAAAAAATTGGGGTGTTACATGAATACTTGCTTAACCAAATAATTAAATATCTAATTATCACATATAGTCACTCTATTTGGGTGAGGTTCAAGCAAATTGATGGTCGCTTCCGAATAGAATGACCACATGAGATATCTTTCAATTCTTAGAACTTTAGATAAAATAAAAAATTAATGTCAACAAAATTAATGAAAAAATATTTAAATTAATTGAATGACTTTCTAAATGAAATATCAATAGTTGAGTGACATTTGAAGAATAAATTTGAGTGTCCGTTAAAAAGAACTACCCATAGTGATGTCAGGGCTGACTCTAAGCCTTACAAATCATGGCACTTGCATCAGGCACCCACATTTCAGGAGCCCCATTTTTTATACTTCCCGTTACAATTTATTTGCTTTACTTTTCTTTTAAGTTTGTTTTAAAAAATGTTTTTTATTCTTTTTTGTCAACTATTTAATATTAACTTTGCTCATGACATGTTTAAGACCACAAGATTTAATTTAAAGACATTTTGATGTATTATTCAACATGTTTTAAGTTTAAAATCATTAGATTCAAAAACTTTTTTACTTTCTTAAACTCCGTATCAAATAAAAATCAGACAAACAAATTAAAATGAAAAAAGTACTATTTATAAAATAGTAAGTCTTTTCCCATAAAAAAGAAAGAAAAACTTTGCATCTTAAAATAAAAATTAAGAAATATATTATAAATTTTGTGTCTTAAAAAGGTAGAAAAATAAACTTTATATAAAAATTATATTTTTCAAAAGTTTAAGCCTTCGATTCCTTTTTGAATTTCTCAGACACATTAGTATTGAAGGCTTAAACTTTTCAAAAAGTAGTATTTTAAATAAAGTCTAATCTTCTAGTTTTTAAATATGTAAAGTTGTTAATGTATTTCTTTTACAAAATAATTGAGATGCATTGTTGTTTCTTTGCTTATTTATTTTATAAATAGCAATCCTTTTGTTTTAGTTTGTTTGTAAGATTTTCCCGAAGAATTTTTAATCTAATGCTTTTAAAATAAAGATATACATATAGTACACCATAATGTATTTAAATCTTGTGGTTTTAAATATGTCATGAACAAAGTTAAACGTAAGAAGTTGACGAAAAAAGAAATACACATTCCTTTTAAAATAAACTAAAAAAAAAGTAAGACAAACAAATTGAAACAAGACAGTACAAAATATTCATTTCTTACAAAAAACTTAATATTCTAATTATTGCTAAAAAAAAATGAGGGCCCTCAAATTTGGGGACCTAAGGCAAGTGCTTTGTTTTCTAAGGCTTAGAGTCTACCCAAACTCCATTAAGGGCAATTCTCTTTAAAAGTCACGCAAATATGTTTTAAAACTGAAAAAATCACTCAACTATTGATATTTCAATTAGAAAGTCATCCAACTATTTTTTTTAAGAAATAAAATATTTGATTGAAATTAAACTTTTATTTTATCAAAATCTCTAAGAAATAAAAAAAAAAATTAACTATTTTATTGACTCATCCCACTTGATATGACTTACTAAAATTATATGATTAAATATATATTTACCAAGACCATATAAGTTGGCATCCACTCTATCGGTATGGAGTAAATTCTAAAAAATATGTTGTGATGAAGCATGATGTGGACGGGTTTAAGCCTAGAACAAACTCAAGAGGTTAAAAGATCATCTAAAGTTTCCAGAGGAAAATGGAACAAGAGTTCACCAATCAATGGTATAGTGATCTAGTTTCCTTTTAAGCAACATAAAGTCACAAATATCAATATCTCAAAGAAGTTTTGATAGATGTGTGCTCCATGTTTTTAGCAGAGATCATGTTGAGGTGCTGCAATTAGTAGTAACATAATTGCTAGGTAATGACATTTGAGATCCACAGGTTGGATCCCCTAGATAAGCGTTCTAGCTCCCAAATTTGTATTCAAAATTTAGAATCTGTTCTGAGACAAAATAAATATAGCTACGTATGCATGAATTTAAGATATACAAGAACCCAATTCAATTACAATTCGAGGAAGATGAGATAGCTCAACAGTAAAAACTAAAATTAACAAATTAAAGCCTTCACAAGTTGTGGAAAGCTGGAAAAAAACCCAGGCAGGCATGGGAAAGCATTTCTATATTTCTACCATTGCACAAAGATTCACCTCAACATCTGTTTGTGCAAGTGCTATAAGTGGCATCACACCTCCTCGTTCGATAGTGATACTATTGCAGCCTGCAGGATTCAATAATTATGATTTGGATTAATTACAAATGAAGTAAAGAGAAAGCAAATCGTGCAGTTGCAATGTGGCTAAGAAAATAACATAAAGCAATCGGCAGAAACATAAATAAATGAATTTCATTTTCAGCTAGCATGTTACAAAGCTCAGGACGATTCAAGTTTATATTCATCTCCGTCCAATTTCGGCGGGCGTCATGTTGTATATGTCCCCTTTCTCAATTATTTTTTAAAATAAAACATAAGAATAATTTGATAATAGACAAGCAATATGCAGTTGATATTGCTGAAGAAGTTATAAAAAAATAATACCAAGAAGTTGAAAATCCTTGAGTGCATATTTGACTTCTAAATTGTCAAATATGCAGCCCCTAGCCTATAATAACCCTGTAACCCCGATCAAAACATGTCAACGATTAAGCACACAAGAGCATAAACACCTAAAATAACAATGAAAGCACAGGTCTTTGTCAATATTTTCACAATTCAAAACTAACTTACAACTATGTAAAGTCAATTTTCAACAGCTATTTGTTTCTTCCTGTATTGCACTGTCATATTCCTCCATTTTGGTGTGAGAAAGCTACACTTAGCATAGTATACAATATTCTGATTGTCTAATTGTGTGTATAGATCAATAGCTTATGAATACATGTACCGTGAAATACATTGAAATCAAAAATTATTTTGGAATGTGCATAAACACCAGTTGGTGAAACAAACTACAAAAGTTTGCCAAGATTAACACTCCAACTCTCAGATTAACCAAATTTTGTTCCAAATTTAATCATGGAAATCTAATTACTACTTTCCTTCTTACTATAATTTTCCCAACAAAAAGGAGCAGCGAAAAAATAGAAAATTACCCTAGCCGCCGGTAACTGTAACTTGTCAATCTCCGGTGGCAATAATGACCACCAAATCGCCGGGTCAACCTCCACCTGGGGTTGATTTAGATCTAAAGGAAAATAAGTCAGCGTCTAAACTTAATTTTTTAGCTGTTGTACGTCCATCCAGGGAAGCCAATGCGACTCTTTTGAAACCTATTGTGTATTTGCATGGAGAGCCAAGAATAGTATGGGAGGAGGAAGAGGTGGAAAAAATGATAGTGAAGGAAAACTTAGAATATGCAGTGATAGGAAAATTTTCCTATGGCTGGCCTGAGATTCAAGATTTGAGAAAATTAATTCTGAAACAATGCGATTTGAAAGGCGAATGTAACATAGGATTGTTAAGCAATAGGCATATATTAATAAGGGCATCGTGCTTTGAGGACTATGTGAATTTATTGTCAAAGCCAGCCTTCTACATATTGCATCGTGGTTGGACATATCCAATGAGAACGTTGAAGTGGGAACCAATGTTTGACCCGGAGGAGGAAACATCAACGGCTATGGCATGGATTTCTTTTCCATCACTGCCTCCAAACTTCTTTGTGAAGGAGGCAGTTTTCTCATTAGCAGCTGCAGTTGGAAAGCCTCTCCAGGTAGACCTAGCAACACGGAATCAGACTCGACCTAGTTGTGCACGGGTGAAGGTGGAGGTTGATTTATTAAGAGAATTTCCAAAAAGGATAAATGTAGGGATGCGAAAGCAATCAGGGGAGATTACGGAGAAATGGATCACCATCAGATATGACCACGTACCAAAATATTGCACAAATTGTAAAATTCAGGGACATGATGAGGAGCAATGTTATGTGTTACATCCTGATTTATACCCAAAGGAAAAGGTGGGGAAGGAAGAAGGGAGGGAAAAAGAAGAGGAAAAAAGAGAGACTGATTAGGGGAAAGGGCAACTTCAGAGGGAGGGTCCTAATCTAGGAAAAGAAAGTGAGGTTTTTAAGGTTCATACTAATAGAAGGGGATCAGGAGGTAGTCGACAGGGGGAAGGGAAACCAGAACAGATATGGCATAGGAAAAATATTCAACAGGAAAAAGAAGGGATAACAACAGGCAATAAGTTTGGGGCGTTGGATGATCAGGAAGAATGTGGGGAGACACAAGGAGGACAAATGATAAGGGGGGAGGAAATAGAGACGAAAAATGGGTTGAGGAAGTGTTCAAAAAGACAAACAGAATAGAGACCCATAATCGTAGAGGAAGAAGTCAACAGAGTAGAGGATGAGGAGATGGTAGGGAGTGAAAGTATCAAGAATAATGGAAATATTGAGGAAAGCGAGAGTCAAAAATGTAGTGAGAAGGATGCAAGAAGTAGTAATATGGGGAATACGTGTTTGGAGATGGTGGAATATAATGATATGCATGACAAAGATGGGGCAGTGTCTGATAATAAGAGGAAAGATAGTGAGAATCAGAGGGATGAGCTACCTGATCTACAAGAGTTGATAGTGGAGGAGATTCTAAAAAGAAGGGATAAGGAGGAAGATGACGAATTTGATGCGAACATAGATAAGGTGGGAAGGGATGGGGACCTATCTCCAAGACATTTAAAAATGTTGGAGAGTGGAACCAAGAGATCAAAGTCTAGTCAGAATGCAGTTCCACTTCAAGTCAAAACAAGGAGTAGCAAAGAAAGATCAACAGAAGATATGTTCCAGTGATTGGAAAAATAATATTTTAGAATATTAGATCAGTTAAATCTTAGAAGGCTTTGCAGAGATTAATTGGTCTAAATAGACCTCATAAATATAATTTTATAGCTCTTATGGAACCTTTCCAAGATCCAAAGGAGTTAGATCAATACAAAAGGAAGTTAGGGTGTCAAAATGCGTATCGCAATGTATCTGCAAAAATTTGGGTTTTTGGGATGATGGCTGGAGGGGTGAAGTGTTGAGTGATAGTATACAACAATTAACTTTGAAGCTGAGCAAGAACAATGTGGAGATGATTTGTACCGCAGTGTATGCTAGGTGTGATGCATTAGAAAGATTGGAGTTGTGGGAAGAACTGGAGGCTCTATCGGTTAATATTAATATACCTTGGATGGTGGGTGGAGATTTTAATGTTATAATGAACGAGGAGGAAAAGCAAGGGAGATTAGAATTTACTCAATTTGAGGCATGGGATTTCAGTCAATGCGTTAATAATTGTGCTCTTACAGAACTTAAGTTTGTGCGTAGCATGTTTACTTGGTAGAATGGTAGAATTGAAAGAGACAGTATTTTTAAGAGACTAGATAGAGTTTTCGGAAATCAGAAGTTTATCAATATGTTGCCTACTAGTGAAGTTCACCATCTAGTGAGACAAGGATCAGATCATGCCCCGTTACATGTCATATGCAATTCTGAGGAGGAAGTGTCTAGCGGGCCTTTTAAGTTTCTCAAATTTTGGACAAGACATCCCCAATTTCAGAAGATAATTGAGGAACACTGGAGAATTGATTTTGTGGGTTGTCCTTTTATTGAATTTCAGGCGAAGATGAAAAGAGTGAAAGGGGCACTGTCGAAATGGAGCATGGAGACTTTTGGAAATATTTTCCAGAAGGTGGCAACTCTAGAAGATGAAGTCAAGGTCAAGGAGATACAGTTGGAAATTAATACGAACGAAGAAAATAGGGCAGAATTGAAAAGGGCAGAGGCGAATTTGAAAAAATATCTTTACTTGGAGGAGGAATTTTGGAAGCAAAAGACTGGGATGAGGTGGCTTCAGGATGGAGACAAGAATAATAGATTCTTCCATAATTATGTGAAAGGAAGAAGAAAAAAGCTACATCTGGCAGAAATTCAAACAGATCAGGGAGATGTGGTGAATAATAGTGATGGGATTGGAGCAGCAGCAATTTCTTACTTTGAAGAGCAGTTCAAAGAAGGAGAAATACATGAAGATGAAAGTATGTTGAGACTTATTCCCAAGTTGATTACATCTAGTCAGAATGAAGAGATGGTGAAAATGCCAACTAAGGAGGAGGTCAGGGAGGTGGTCTTTGCGTTGAATGGTGATAGTACAAGCGGCCCTGATGGTTTCTCTGGACTGTTCTTCCAAAGTTGCTGGGAGAAGATAGGTGAGGATATCACCAAAATGGTGAAAGCATTTTTTTGTGGTCAGTAGATTCCACGTTTTATTTCACACACGAATTTGGTGTTACTACCAAAAAAGGAGAGGGTTGTAAACTTCACAGATCTTAGATAAGTACTTTTGCTAATAAAATTATCTCTAGAGTATTGCATGAAAGGATTTCGAAAAGGTTACCAAATATTATATCGAGGAATCAGTCAGGATTTATTAAAGGGAGAAGTATTACAGAAAATGTTCTATTGGCTCTGGAGATAATAAGGGATATTAATCGGAGGAAGAAGTATCAAAATGTGGTAGTGAAGTTGGATATGGCAAAAGCTTATGATAGGGTGTCCTGGTTCTTTTTAATTAAAGTTCTAAGGAGATTTGGATTTTCAGAAATTATTATTGATATGATTTGGAGATTAATTTCTAATAATTGGTATTCGATACTAGTTAATGGAAAGACATATGGTTTTTTTAAGTCGTCAAGAGGGCTTAAACAGGGGGATCCTTTATCTCCAACTCTGTTCATAATAGCTGCGGAAGTTCTAGCCAAGGGACTAAATAAGCTGAATGAGGATGAAGATTTCAGGGGTTATGGAATGCTTAAGTGGAGTCCTCCCATCAATCATCTATCATAAGCAGATGATACAATACTATTTTGCTCAAGAGAAAGAAAGTCTATTCGAAAGATGATGGGAGTGTTGAGATATGAGAATATTTCACGCCAGATGGTCAATTTAAATAAAAGTTTCTTTTATTTGCATGATAATACTCCTCTAATTGTTGGGATGCGATTAAGGAGAATTACAGGTATAAAGCAAGGGTCTTTCCCATTTATCTACCTAGGCTGCCCAGTATTTTATGGAAGGAAAAGAGTATCACACTTTGAAGAACTGGTGAAGAAGGTCCAAAGTAGATTAATGATGTGGCAAAATAAATGGTTGTCATATGGAGGGAAATACATTTTGATAGCAAATGTGCTTCAATCTATGCCAATTTATTTGTTATTAGCAATGAACCCTCCAAAGAAAGTCATTGAGAAGTTGCACCAACTGTTTGCTGGTTTTTTCTGGAGCAAGAAAGGAGGGGAGAAAGGAAAGTACTGGGTAGCATGAGAAGACATGTGTTTTCCTAGGTCTGAAGGAGGTGTGGGATTTAGATCTCTACATGACGTTGCCAAAGCATTATTCTGCAAACTATGGGGGAATTTTAGAATGTCCACTTCATTATGGAATTCATTCATGTGGACGAAATACTGCAAAAAGTTTCATCCGCTTATGGTTAATTAAGGGTATGGGAGCGTCACATGCTTGGAAGAAAATGATTGAGGTAAGGGATGAGATAGAGCATGACACATGGTGGCAAATAAAAGCTGGGGAAGTAAGTTTTTGGTTTGATAATTGGACCAAATTGGGAGCACTTTATTACTTAGAGGAGCAGGGGGAGATTGATGAAGAAATAGAGGTACGGGAGTTTATAGAGATGGGGAGGTGGAACACACAAATGCTAAGATGTAAGTTGTCTGAGGAGATGGTCCAATTCATTGTGGAGAGTTTTGAACCAAGGATTATAGAAGAAGAAAGGGATAAAACATGGTGGATGGGAAGTTCTAGTGGGCAATTTACAGTTAAGTCAGCCTATGAAGGCATCAGGCATAAGAAAGAGGTGAACTGGTGGTGGAGCAAGATATGGAGTAATGGAATTCCACTCAAAATCAGTTTCTTTGTATGGAGGTGTTGGAAGGGAAGAATAGCCACAGATGACAACCTGAAAAAGATGTGCATTAATGTGGCATCCAGATGTTATTGTTGTGAGAACTACGAGCAGGAGACTATGAGCCATCTTTTTCTAACAGCTTCCATAGCCCAAAAACTATGGAAGCAGTTTGCTATTTGTGCAGGAATTAGAATGAAAGGAAGCTTACAACAAATAATTACTAATTGGTGGGGAGCCTCTAATAAGACAAAGATGAGGTCCATATTACAAGCAATTCCAGCCATGCTTATGTGGGAACTTTGGAAGAGGAGAAACGCAAGAAGACATGGGAGGGATGTGTCCTATTATAAGTTGCATCAACAATGTCAAGACATTGTGTACAAGCTTATTAAAAATCTATACCCTTGGATTCAGATCCCAAGAAATTGGGATGGAATGTTAGGGGCCATGAGGGAGTACAGACCTAAGTTACACTATCATACTGTGTGTTGAGAACTACCTCAAGAGGGGGGGGTGAAGTGAAACACAGATGGTGCAAGTAGAGGAAATCCGAGGGAAAGTGCATACAGTTTTTGTGTTAGAAATCATGAAGGGAATCTGCTGTATGCAGAAGCAAGTATGATAGGCATAAGGACTAACTTGGAAGCTGAAACAGAGGCAATTCTAAAATCCCTCAGGTACTGTAAAAGCAAGAAAATCAACAAAGTGTTGATTGAGACAGATTCATTGGTGGTGTCAAAAATGATAAGAAAGGAATGGAAAATTCCATGGCATCAAGTAGAGGAGATGGAACAGATTCAGGAAATTATAAAAAGTATACAAGCAACCATTAGACATGTTTTTAGAGAAGCTAATCAGCTAGCAGACAAATTGGTCAATGAAGCATACATGCATAATGGTATAAAACAGTGGGCAAATTTTCAACAGTTATTAGGGTAATGCAAGAGAATTGTATATGCAGACAAGTCAAGAATTCCTACGCTAAGAATAAAAATGCGACGGATAACAGTGCAGGAGAACATTAATGAAAATGCACAAAGTTAAAACCTTCAAAGGAGCTCACAGACAAGATATGGACAACATAATTTTTTGCCACATAAAGGCATACATAAATGTGAGAATTAAGCTAACTAGTCTAACCGTCCTAGATTATTAAAGCTTACAAAAAGAAATACCAACAAAAGACGGGGGCATTAAAGTCAGATGAAGAGCTGAAAACCTGGAGCGGAGAAGATACCCAAGGATGAAGGAGATCAGAATTTCCGATATTACCACTTCAGCTGGAAAAAGAAGAAAAAGTCAAAGGAATTGTAGGAAGAGAAGAGGCTGGAAGAAAGAAGAAGAGATTACCTAGAGTTGATTCAAAGTTCAAGACTAAGCCCATTTTTGAAGTCGTTTCTGGAACATCCACCGGAATTCGCCTAAAACACAAGAGAGATCAGTCGACAACACACAAAATCGGGAGGTGCAAGGAGTAGATGAAGAGTTACCTTGGCGAGTTGAGAGAATGCTGATGGAAAAAGGAAGGTATTTTCACCTGAGCACATTGCAGTGACATGAAGGCGACAAAGAAGGGGATCAATTTGGAAATCTAAAGGATAAGAGGATAAGATTTGATAAGTAATTGGGGGCAATGTTGGAGTGGGCCATTTTATTGTCGGTTTATCTCAGTTAGATTTGGGCTATTGGGCCATTTTTTGTACTGTTTTGTTTCATCAATCAGGAAAAATTACTTGGATTAGTATATTTTAATAAATAATTACTGATTTTAGCAATAGTTTTTATTTATTATCATTTATAGCAATATATAACAATGTTATGTTAAAACTACAATATGTATTAAAAGTGAATTATGTATCTAATATATATGTATTATAATTGTTTTTTAAAATATATTATGCTTGTTTGGTAAGAAATTGGCACACTGAATTATAAGTGTATTAAAATGTGTGATAAATGTATTATCCATCAATAAAAGTTATATTATATGTGAATAATAAATTATTCTTCGTAATATGTATTAAAATTGAATATAAATATATTAAAAGTGATCAAGTGAAAAAAAATGTTATTACTATAAATGGTAATATTTTCCTAATATAGTATATTTATGTAAGTTTCCCTTCAATAAAAGAGCTTTGAGCTCATTATTTGGTTAAAAAAAAAAAACTCTCAGATTAACCATTAAGAAAGTGCAAAAACTCTAATGAACTTACTAATGAGTTGTTTTAGCATGAGTGAAATACAACCCTGCAAAAAAAATTGTTTAAGAATACAACAACAACTTTTATCAACCCATAAAAGTAAACCTAAAAGCAAAGCTTGAAAAATTGAAGCTGTAAAGGTAATGGAAGAATAATCAAAATAAAAAGAAGAAGACAGAGAGAGGTCAAAAGATTGCCTTCAAATTGCAGCGGTAGTTGGAGAAGCTTGAGAAGATGAAACGTTGAGGAAATCCGTCTGTTGTCTCCTCTTGAATGTGAAAGTGATGAAGATCGGTGGAAGCATGCCACGCACAATCGCTGAACAGCCACGTGGCGTAATATGAAGGTAGAGCAACAAACAACAATTACTAAAATACCCTTAAATAATATCAAAAAAGACCACAAGCACGCATGTTGATACCTCAATCTTGCCCACTCTTCTACTATAGTAGAATGGATGCCACTAAAAAGCAAATCAAACCTTTTTTTAAACCTTTTTTATAGTAATTTAGCAACTACTTTGGGATCAGTTTTACATGTAGGCATAAACTTTCAAAGTTTTAGGAGTTTTAAATAATATAAAATAAAAACTGAAATAAAAGAATAACTGCTAAAAAGAAAAAAAAGAATAACTAGTTAGATATTCACTTCCATTAATAGGGAAAATCTGTATTTTTGTGTTATAGATTTATCAAAGCAATTTTATTTCTCAACTAACATATCCATTAACAGAAAATTACTTTCTGAATTTCCAAAATTATAATCAAAATCAACCTAAAACTCACGATAATGATGATGCTAAGACTCACTTAATTCCTTCCATGTAGTAAGTTTTGTTTGTTTCTTCAAATCAAAATACGTAAACTGAATTTAAATATTGAAAAATATTTTCGATTTATATTTTTGACACAATTTAAATATCTAGCAAACATCTTGGCGGATATGATTGGTAAGATTTTTCTGTATATTATGTTCGTATATGTATTTTTTTTCTTTTCATCTTTTCAATTCAATTGCGTAAAGTAATTAAAATGACAAAAAATTTATGAAATAAACAAAAAGAAAATGATTTGCCAGAAATCGATTATACTAAAGATGTCAATCTTTTCTAAAAATATTGCATGTAAGAGATTTTTAATTTTTAATTTTTATTTGTAAATTGCAGGTAACAGGTAAAACTTTTACCAATATTTGTTTATAACTAAAACTTTGAAATTCGTGCTTTTTTTCTTGCTTCTATTAAGAATTGGCTAATGTTTAAGTTTTTTTGTGCCTTATTTTAAATTTTATTAGTTAATAGTTAATAATGCTTCTATTAAGTTTTTTTTGCAGGGACTAGAAACTATGAAAACAAAGCAAAAAATGTATGTACATATCAGATTTAAGTCTTCATTTCTTCTATCTTAAAATTATAAACTTTACCAAAAGTTATGTTCTCTTATATGAATAGTATAATAAGTCAAATAAATAATATTTTCACATTCAAGAGCTTGATTGGTTGTCATCATGTTCTTTATTTTTACGTTCAAGAATTTTATACTCATCATGTTCTTTATTTGTTTTAAAATGTTCATACTATAGTTTTATAGAATTTAATTTTTTTCTACTATAAACTAGAAACAGTAAGGAATTTTATTATTAAAATTGTACAAATGTTCTTTGATTACAAATGTGCACGCTAAGGGCCCGTTTGGCCATGCGATATGGAATCATGATATAGAATCATGATATGGAATCATGAGATGAAATTGAAGTTTTATTTGGACATACGATATGAAATTTTTGTGTTGTATATTTTCTCATAAACATAAAAATCTCATAAGTTGTAAAACTATTAAAATAGCCCCAATTGTTTATTCAATCTTATCAAATAAACAAAAAATTATAAAATCGCATAATAAATTATTACAAATTTGTTCTCCACTTAAGTAATTGTTTCATCTAACTTTAATTTAATAAAAAAAATTGAACATAAATTATAGTGTACTAGTCTTTAATATAATCCTCCCACATAGTACAAACAATTTCCTCACGTTGAACTTGCATTTTTCGATCATGTGACCGAGAAGACGAACCAACATTGTTACTTTGAGCCATTTGTTGGTCAATATCATCCACAACTATATTTTCATGCTCATAGACCATAAATATTTCATCAGTACTTTGGTATTCTTGCAAATAATTATGTAACACTGCACAAGTTATGGCAATTTTCACTTGTGTATCAATATCATAATGGTTCATGCCTTGTTTCAGTATTTTAAATCTATTTTTCCAAGCTCCAAAAGTCCGTTCAATCACATTGCGCAGAGATGAATGCCTATAATTAAACAGTTCTTTGACATTTTGAGGCTCTCTTTCACCTCCTCGATAATCTTGCAAATGATAGCATAGTCCTTTGTATGGAGCTAAAAATCCTTTTGTGTTTCGGAAACCAGCATCAACGACATAATATTTATCTACCAACAACATTTTATAAAGAATTACTAAAAGTATATGTGACGTAAATGAGACAGCTTTGTGTAAATAAATAATATTTATTCTAAGGATGTAATTTAAAGTTATCATGTGGCGGAAATGGAAATTGTGACGTTGGTTCAACAAGTGCATTCTCAAGTACTTTATTATCATGTGCAGTACCTTCCCAACCAGCAGCAACAAAGGTAAATCGCATATCAAAATCACAAGCACATAAGACTATATGTTGGTGAGAATAATAAATTTTATGTCGGTGAGAATAATAAATTTTAAAAAGTAATAATGTGATTATAAAATTTATTTACATATGAAATAAATGGTTAGTAGATATAAATGTGAGGTTTTTTTAACAAAATATAAATTTGTGGATCAATTTTGTATTAAAATATCTTAAATCATGATATGGAATTCCCATTTAATTCCATATCATGGATTTTGGAGAATATGGAATCACATCTCATGATATGGAATCATGAGATGGAATCACCGTAAAATCACATGTCCAAACGCTAATTTCATCTCACGATATGGTATCGCATGGCCAAACGCCTACTAAGTGTTGAGGGGATGTTCAAGTAAAGTGTCAGTTCACATCAACCCTTACAACAGAAAAATGGCGTAAGGACAACTCTGTCAACCAAGAGAAGCACCCCACTACCAATGACTGGCAAACAATGTCCTTTATGAATAAGGGGAAACCATTAGCTTCCAAAAAAGAGCAGAGTGCGTAAACAGAGCAACACCAAATAGAAGATAACACAGGTATCAATGTCAAAATATTCTCGGCAGAATCAGGTAAGTTTCTTTCAATCCAGAAACTGTTCTTTAAATCTGTTTGTTTCAATTCTTTAAATGATCTAAATTCTAAAACGCATTATGAAAGTGTGGAATGTGTGCAAAATCCAAGCACCATTAGTAACAGGACTTTCGCTACAAAATGAACAACAATGTTAAACGGCCCAAAAACACACCATTGGAACTCTTAACAAGTTTTCTATCCTATCCGATAATGTAGAAGTCCACTCGTCTCCCGATCCCGGAAATTTCCAGAAGGCGGCGGCTGATCAGGAAACCTTTTTTCATGCCTCATCTACTTCAATACAAACGAAGGAACACCCCAACAAAAAATGAACACGTGTCTCCAAAGTGTCCTAGAAGCCTTCTACGTCCCACAGTATTTTACATAATCATAATACCCAAAGTAACCTTACTCAAAAATAAAATTTCAACTATTTCTTGTCCACCACTCAGCCGTCCTCCCTAAGAAATAACTTACAAATGGCAGAAGAGTTTAGCCAAGTGGCAATCGTAGTCGATGGCCAAGTGGACCTGTAAATGGAAGGAAACAATCTTTCTCCAAATCTTCTGTCTAGTAACCCTACTGCTAAGTCAACCAATAACATACATTATAAATCTCACACTATTGATCTTCAATCATCTCATCAAAATCCACACTCCACCTCTACTAATATATCTCTTAGCTTTAGCAACAATGCTGAGACCATTGATCCCCTTAAACTAAAGAAAATACCCACAACACCTCCCTCATCCAATCAACCCCACTCGACAAAATATGAACAATTACTCCCACATCCCTCAACAAGTTGCACAACACCCTATGGTGGTGGCAACACAACCGATTCACCCCCTCCACCAAACAAAATCCTGGATAGAATACGGGCTGGAAGATCATCCTGTCTACTTTAGGATGGACATAAATGGGTGAACACCGTGATAATCATCCAAAAACCCAACTTCCTGGCCCATCTTATCACGGAGGGCATGAAGCTTACAATGGAGAATTATGTGAATCATGACTGGATGGAAAATGTGTTGAATCCACTAGCACCAACTATAGCACCAACCCTTTACCACAACATCCACCCACAGTGGAATCTGCCACAACACTTCAATCCTCCCGTGAGTATGAATCCATTTCCTCAGCTCCCTTTTTTCACTCCCAGGAAGCCATAGAGGCCAACCCCCTCTTCTTCCCATGGATTATTGTACCACTAAGGGGAATGCACAACAAGTTCCTAATCAAGCTCTGGTAGAAAATCACCAGCCACCTCTATGGCAATCTGGGCGCGAGATGCATGAGGAAGGGCCGAAAGGTTCTTTCACCGAAATCTAGACTCTCAAACATGGTGCTCTAATGATATTCCCAAATAAAGAGAACAAGAAATATGTTCACGTATGTCCAGTGACTCTGGTGAAGTGCTCCTTCGATCTCCGTCCAGCGGTGAACACGGCTTTATCCCAATATGTAGTAGTGATAACCCCAAACCTACTTCCTCTTCAATCTCCAATCGAGGATAGCCCACGATAGTAAACCCCCAATCACTTACATTCCGATGATCAATCCTACTAGCTTTGTTGTGTGGAACATTAGGGGGGTCAATCCTACTTTTAAAAGAAATTATAGGGAGCTCATTCATAACCATAATCCTTGCATGGTCGCACTCTTGGAGACTAGGATGAAAAATCATGTTGGATTACATGATGAGTTTGATTTTGATGACTTCTTAGAGGTTCTGGCAATAGGTAGATCTGGAGGGTTAGTCTTACTTTGGAATACTGCTTTGGTCACTGTCTCCAATATTAGGAAATCTGAACAGGAGATGCATGCAATGATCCAGGCCCCTTCAAAATCAGGAAGTGATCCAAGCTATATTCTCCTTTAAACCCTATAAAGCATCGGGCCCTGATGCTTTTCACGCCATATTTTATCAAAAACATTGGGACATGGTCGGAAACTCAGTTCTTAAGTACGACCATGACATTTTGGAGTCTTAGGGTATTCCTTCACCTCTGAATGACACCTTGTTATGTTTGATTCCTAAGTTCAAAAAATTTAATCAATTAAGTTTTTAGGCCTATTGGGCTATGTAATACTATCTATAAAGTGATCACAAAAATCATTGCTAATCACATTAAACCCTTCTTGGATAAGCTCATTGGTCCTCAACAAACAAGCTTTCTTAAAGGAAAATGAGCTAGTGATAATGCTATTCATATACAAGAAATTGTTCGTCACTTGAACCGTACTAAAAGCCCAAAAGGAAGTTTCATTCTTAAAATCTATCTGGAAAAGGCATTTGATCGCATTGAACGTTCATTTACTTATCATACGTTTTTATTTTTAAAATTTCCTCAAAAAATTATTAACCTCATTATGAGCTGCATTACTACTAGCAAAATCGTTGTCCTAGTGAATGGTATAAAAATGAAATACTTCTCTCCTTCTTGTGGAATCCGCCAAGGAGACCCTATGTCTCCATACATTTTTATTCTTTGCATGGAGTTATTATCAAATTATATCAACTATCAAGTTGATATCCTCAACTGGGACCCCATAAAAATCTCGAGGAATGGGCTTGCTTTCTCTCATTTATTTCCAACCCCAAAACCATTCACACCATACATCGGGTGCTATCCTCTTTTAATACCCTTTCTGGAGGAAAAAATTAACTCCTCTTGATCTAAAGTTTTCTGCTCTAAATCATGTACGTATGATACACAGAACCTTATCCGCCAATTACTCAATATTGAGAGCTTAAAAAAATATAGGTTTTCCTATTCTCAATAAAAACCCGACATCCTCTAACTTTCTTCACATTCTTGATAACATGAAGGCTAAACTTTCTAATTGGAAGCTTAAATTTCTTAGTCAAGTTGGTCGCTTGACTCTCATTAGTTCAACCCTTGACGCTATTACGACTTATACAATGCAATACTTTATTCTCCCCAAAAAGATTTGTAAGGACATCAATATGGTCCAAAGGGACTTCCTTTGGGGGTATACTAACAAAAAGAGAAAATTACATTATCTTAGTTGGGATACGGTAACTAGAACCAAATACAAAGGTGGGCACAACCTCTCCAAAACTATTAATTGAAACCTCTCCATTGTTGCAAGTCACTCGTGAGACTACTCACTAACCCTAACTCTATGTGGGCCAGTATGCTCATCAATAAATATAGTTCTAGGATCTCAGTTTCATTTACCTGGCAGAATGATTTAAAGGGGGGAAATCGTGTGCACAAGGGTTAGCCTGGGTAGCAGGCACGGGAAAAGCCATAGGCCTATGGAACCATAATTGGATCCCTCATACTCCTCCCCTTCGAACCCTTATTCATGGACCCCTAAAATGTAACGAGTATACCCTTTAGGTGTCTAACATTTGGAATCAAGACAAGTGGAATTGGGAGAATCTCTATGTTCATCCCTGATGACATTGTTAATAAGGTCAATACTGTTAAGTTAAAAGAACACACTAGGGACATTCCATATTGGTCTCTTCAATCCGATGGCATGTTCTCTACCAAATCAGCACATCGTCTTCTAGAATCTATGAATATTCCAGAATATAACTTCTAATGGATGTGGTCACTAAATATGCTTAACAAGATCAAGTTCTTTCTATGGATTTGCTCTTATGACAGACTTCCTACTAATGCATACCTTCATCATATAGGGATGAACACTGTTACCACTTGCCCTCTCTGTCGTAGTGCTATAGAAACTATTGAACATATCTTCTTAGAATGTTATTTGGTTGGTAAATTTTGCTTGATATAGGGTTGAATATGCATCATATTGTCAACGCCCCAACACATTGGTTGCAAAATATTCATGAACTTGATGTTCCCATTCGTGAAGCAGCAATCTTGCATTGGAAAGACTTTTATCCCTTTGCGTTATGGCATATTTGGTTGCAACGAAACCACAAAGCTTTTTGACCCAACACTTCATCCCCATATAGCATCTCCCTTTCCCTAATTCTCATGAGAGATAAAGAATTCAATTACATGACTAACTCCCCTTCATCAACCCACAACAAAAAAGACATCCAGTTCGTTGGTTTCCTCCAGCCCCAAATGTCTTCAAATTAAATACAGATTGGGGCTTTCGTCCAGGCTAAACACATGGGTGAAATTGGTGGTGTTATTAGAGACTCATATGGTAATTGGGTTATTGGTTTTAGGAAAACAATTTATGCCTATGGCCCTGTAATGGCGGAGCTGCAAGCCCTCCACACTGGATAGACACTGGCCCTTGAGAGGCAAATGCTACTAATGTAATATCTACTACTGTATCGGATAATGTATTTTCTATTAATGCAGCTAACTATGTAGGAACTAATGTAAGCACCAGTCACCGGGTTTGTATGGATGCATATTAAGTATATATAAAATTACTCTATTCGTCCAAAAAAAAAACTCCAACATGCGCCAAATCTAGTTTGCAAGATGACAAAGATGGAGTGGCAACTACTAAAAGCATATCACTATGTACATGTTCCAAACTAGCTATGCTTGGGAATCTAAATGTTCTTTTTGATGTAACTAGTAGTGATGCTAATATTATAGCTCATAGAGCAGCTAATATCATAGCTACTGGTAGTGATGCTATAGCTCATAGAGATGCTAATATTATAGCTACTGCTTCCTTTGTGATGCCTTAACATATATATAAAATATCCTTGTTTACCCAAAATAAATTGTAAGATCAGAGGAAAAAAATTGCTCAAATTATTATTGGACGCATTCGTTAATCAAATAGATTTTAGTCATTATTAGAGGTTCTTACATTAAAAAAAGATTTCAATTTTATCAAATTGAGAAAGTAAAATACAATATGAATTTAAATTAATTTTGTGCTAAACAAATTTAACATAGAATAATAACTATATATATATTTTTTAAAATATCAGTATTATTAGTAAGTGTTTCATAGGAGTCAGAGTTCATACATTACATTGCAACCATTTAAGAGTAATATATTTAATTGAAAATATAATATAAATGTAGTAAAATGATTAAAAAGTCCATGCAGCTTCAATTCCTACTCACTTTTTTGTGACAATAATTTGTTTCAAAATATATTTTAAATTAACTTAAATAAAATTCAAAATTTAAAATTTTGAATAACATGCCTACATTTTGATATTCAAGTGATTAATTTATTTTTTTTGTATTCTTAGTCATATGATAGGACTTTTCTTAGTTCTAATTTGGCGGAATGACCTGGGAGATCGCTGTACTTGGCTCTGTTTGTAAGTTGGACCCTCCTACTTATCAATCTGTCAACTGAACCCTTAAATTCATCAGAACGTAATATTTTAAACCCTTTTTTCATTTGACTAGTGTGTGTGAAGTACAATTGCTTACACGTGGAATTCCATGTTATTAAAAATAACATGTAAGAAATTACATGTTAAAAATTGAAAAAATAATAATCAATGAAGCCACTTTTGTAATTTCTGGAAATTTTAGATAAGCATTTAAAAAATATATATATATATATTTCAAATAAGCATGTTCTTCATATTTATTCCAAGTTGAACACTAAATTCATGTCAAATAGATGAGATTTTCCCTCATTTGACTTGAAAATTCAAATACAAGTTCACCACCATAAATCCAACTAATCCCAGTCACAGTTTTGAATTAATTTCACAAATTCACAAGACCCATTTGTTATTTTTCAATCTTTCTCTAACCTATCAATGGAGTTTTAATTTTTCAATATCCACCATTATCCTTCATGTTAATCCATACTAAGACCTCTTTTGTGAAGCCTAAAAAACAAATAATAATCTCAATACTTTTAGGCTAAAAAAGCTAAAATCTAAAAGACTTTTAGACTAAATAGTTGGGGTGAGCGGTTGATTTGTAGTGAAAAAGAAGTGTGGGTTGAGAAGAAAGTGGATGAAGGAGAGAATGAACAGGAGAAGAGCGGGTGTGGTGGATGAAATTCCAAGAAGAAGAAGAGAGAGGGGGGCAGGGGACGGAGGAGAGAGGGGTGGGGGTGGGGTGGGAGAGGGATGGTTGAGGAAGATGGGTTTTTAATTATTTTTTAAAAAAAACTGATTATTATTATTATTATTATTTAAATATTTTTAATATAAAATACCTTATTTACTCGCTGTCAAACGCGTGTACTCACGTAATTTTCCAACTCAACATTATCAATGCCACATAAGTTTGGGCAATGGTCAAAGGGGTTTAAAATATTGTGTTCTGATGAGTTTAGGGGTTCAATTGGTAAATTGATAAGTAGGAGGGTCCAACTTACAAACGGAGTCAAGTACAAGGGTCTCCCAGGTCATTCCGCCTTCTATTTTATTTAAATTTAACTATTAAATTTTCTTATATCTTTATTATTCTAACAAGAGGATGATATGGATAGGGGATAGTATTTTCATTTTAAATAATTTAAAAAATAAATAAATAAAATAATGATAAACGATTATTATTGTCAAAATTAGACAACATGTCTTTTATTCAGTCGTTTTGTTTTAGTTTCAGTTTTGCTAGAGTTAGATGGGGCATGTCCCAGCATCTCTAATCAGTAGAGGCTTATATTCAGATATAGTTTAGATTCAGGTTTTAGTTTGAGCTTGATCTTTCAGTTGTCATTAAACTCAGTTTTATATATTCAGACTTAGAATGGGTATACCCCATCATTTCATTTTATGGTATGTTTTAAGCTTCCGCACAGTATGTCTATTATTCAGAATTTTTTTAACTATGCTTATGATATGTCAGCAGGGTTAGCTATGTGTCACTCTCGATCCTAGGTCCCTTTTTAACGTCCAGGGGGTAGCCTCGGGGGGTGACACTAAAAACCTTCAGAAACCCAAGATCATAAACTCTAAATCCTAAGAAATTCCAAACCCTAATCCCTAGGAAACCCCAAACCCTAAATCCTAAGAAACCATAAACTTAAATACTAAGAAATCCTAAACCCTAAAAAACCCTAAACCCTAAACCCTAAGAAACCATAAACCCTAAACCCTAAGAAATCCTAAACTCTAAACCCTAAGAAGCCCTAATCCCTTAGAAACCCTAAAGAAAACTCTAAAAAAACCCTTTAAAACCCTAAAACTAACATTTCCTAAAAAACCATAACCCTTAAACCCTAAAATATCCTTAAATCACTAAATCCTATGCCTTAAAAAACCCTAAACCCTAAACACTGAACTCTAAACCCTAAGAAACTCTAAATCCTAAACCCTAAGAAATCCAAAACCCTAAGCCCTAATAAAATCTAAAAACCTAAAAAATCCTATACCCTAAACTCTAGATCCTAAGAAATCCTAAACCCCAAGACACCCCAAACCTTAAACCCAAAAAATTCTAAACCAAAAGAAACCCTAAAAACTCTAAAAAACTATTAAAAACTCTAAACCTAAAAAATGCTTAATCCTAAATCCTAAACCTTAAACCTAAAAACACTAAAATAATCCTTAACCTAAATAATCCTAAGCCTAAGCCCAAAAAACCCTAAAAACCCTAAACTCTAAATCATAAACCGTAAATTCTAAGAAACCCTAAACTCTAAACCGAAAGAAAACCTAAACCCTAAGAAATCCTAAACCGTATGTAACCCTAAGAAACCCTTAGAATCCCTAACCCTAATCCCTAAGAAACCCAAAGAAATCCTAAACCCTAAACCCTAAGTAACCCTAAACCCTTAACCCTAAGAAACCTTCATAAACCCTTAGAATCCCTAAATCGTAAGAAACCATAAACCCTAAAAAACCCTAAAAACCTTTAAAAACCTAAACATAAAAAACTCTATAAAAAAAACCTTAAAACCTCTAAGACCTAAACCCTAAACACAAAGAAACCCTAAGAAATACTAAACCACGAGGAAACCCTAAAATCTAAGAAAATCCTAGAAATCCATTAAAACCCTAAGCTTTAAACCCTAAAACCCTCTACAACCCCCTAAACCCTAAAAACCTTAAACCCTAAACTCTAAGCCCTAAATCCTAAACCCTAAGAAACCCTAAAACATAAATCCTAAACCTTAAGAAACCCTAAACACTAAGAAGCCCAAATAAAACATAAACCCTAAACCCTATGAAACAATTAGAAATCCTAAACCCTAGTAAATCCTAAAAAAATCAAAACCTTGAGAAATTCTAAACCCTAAAAATCCTTTAGAAACCCTAAACCTAAAAAACCAAAAAAATAAACCTTGAAAACCCCTAAAAAAACCTAAAAAACCCTAATCCCTAAACCTTAAAGAACCATAAGAAAACCCTTAGGGCTCGTTTGGTGTGAGGGATTAAAAATAATAGTGATGGGATAAAAAAAAATTATGTTGTTTGGTTGCCATGTTTGGGATAACTTATCCCACCATTTATATCATAGTGATGAGATAAGTTATCCCATATACATGGTGGGATAAGTTATCCCAGGATAGCTAACCCCAGGATAACTTATCCTGGGATATCTTGTTTCCAACCAAACGACCCCTTAACCCTAAACTCAAAGAAACCTAAGAAATCCTAAACCCTTAATAGTAAAAACCCTAAGAAACCCTAAACCCTAAACCCTAAAAGCCTTTAATACCCTAAACCTAAAAATTGCTAAAAAATTCCTTAGCATTAAACCCTAAAAAAACCTTTAATCCAAAACCCTAAAAAACCCCTAAAACCTAAGAGATCCTAAAACCTAAACCCTAAAAAACCTAAACCCTTAAATACCCATGAAAACCCAAACCCATAAAAACAGTAAAAACCCAAAACTATAAATCCTAAGAAACCTTAAACCCAAAGAAACCCTAAACCATAAAAAACCATACAAACCATTAAAAACCCTCAACCTAAAAAAAACCTTAAAAACTCTAAACTCTAAAAAATCCTAAATCCTAAACCTTAAAAAGCCCTAAACCCTAATCTCTAAACCCTTAGAAACCCTAATCTCTAACCCCTTAGAAACCCTAAAAAACCCTAACCCTAAGAAACTCTAAAATCTAAAAAAAACCTAACAAATCTTAAAAAGACGCTAAACCTAAAAGACCCTTAAAACGTAAAAAAAACCTTAACCTAAAAATCCCAAAAGAACCGAAGCCCTAAACCCTAAACTCTTCACTAAGAAACCCTAAACTCTAAATCCTAAGAAACTCTAAACCCTAGATCCTAAGAAATCCTTAGAAACCCTAACCGTAAAGCCTAAAAAACTCGAAGGAATCTTAAATCCTAAACCCTAATCCCAAGGAAATCCTAAGAAATTCTAAACCCTAAAAACACCCAAAAACCTTTAAAAATCATAAACCTAAAAAACTCAACAAAAAACCTTTTGGAACTCTATACCTAACAAACCCTAAAAAAATCATTTGCCTAAAAAATCCTAACCCCTATTATTTGATTAAAATAATATGCCGGAAACATCCTCTCATTTTTTAGTCCTTCACACGCTTTTTTTGGCAATATAAGTTATGAAATAAAATATAAGGAAATATGAAAAACTTTCAGCTCTTAATTTCCTTTTCCCCCAAAAAAATATCGCGGAACTTTCTGGTTTCTCATTCTCTCGCAGCTGCTCACTCTTCTCTCACTCTACTACAGAATTCATACGTGATGATTTGTGTTCTAAGCAAAAAATCGTTGGTTGATTCCTAAATTTTACAAGTTTGGTTCAGTAGATTAGAGCAATCGCTGGTTGAAGAAGCTGATTTTTTTCAAGTTTGGTTCTAAGCTGATTTTGATTTTTGCTGGTGCAGAAAATCGCCAAATCTATTGATTTGAGGTGTTCTTCTTCCTCATTCTTTGCTTTTGCTTTTCAAATTCTAATTTACTTTTGCTTTCATGTTGCATGTGGTTTTAAATTTATTTTTTCTGCCTGTTTTTCTATACTGATTCTTTGCCCTAGCCCTATGATACTGAAATTAACAAAAAATATTGCTTAATTTTAGTCGTTTCGTCTCCAAATAATGGAGGAAAAAGGAAAAAATATGACTTTAATTTTAGTCATATCTTGTTCGAGATTAACTGATTGGTGAGTCCATAAACTTGGAGGTAGTCATATAAGTCATCTTCATTCTAGTGTATTTGTGGATTCAGATTTTTCGTGTTCCATCTCTATTTAGAATTCATGAATAGTTTTGCCATAAATGAGTTGCCCTGATTTCACTCTAATAACAGTGTGATCTCATGTATTCCGAAAACTTCATTCTAGTTTAATTTATGCGTTTTTGAAAATTCAAATTGATGAATAAATTCAATTCTTAACTGAAAACTTCATTTCTCAGTAAAATTAGTGGATTTTGAAGAAAAAACTCCATTCTCATATGAACTTTTTTTTTATCAAGTATGCTTCTGAGTGAGCAAATTCCTTGGCTAAAGCTTGTAAAATAGAAGTTAGTTCATCTACTGTTTCAAATGTTGTGTTTGCCATAGTGATTGTGAAGTACATTACTGGAAAAAAAAGAAGCACTAACAGAATGTCAAAATCGTCTAAGCTTTGATATTTATTTATGATAAAATGTAACCTTCTAATGGTATATTAATGTGTGATAGCATTATTCCAAGTATAAGTATTTCTTCATTTGAAAATTTATATTATTTTAAAGTTATTGTCATGTGATATATCAAAAGGTCATGTTGAAGCAATACAAGGTTGTCACGACCCAGGGGTACCCCCTAGACGTAACACAACGTACTTGACCCCGAAGGGGTCTCATACAAGCCCTTAGCATATCATGACATAAGAACATAGGGAAAAATGCGGAAACTTTAAAACTTTCTTTACAATCGAAGTCTTTTATAAAATGAGAGAGTCTATACACTATATCTCAAACCATCTATAACATTTGAATTAAGAACTCTTTGAATACAATCTTAGGGACATGGCCCTTACAAAAAGTCTAAAACATAAAAGAAAGACATAAAGGACATATGGTCAAGCCCTCGAATACTATGAGGACTCACCAATCTTCTTCTTCTTGATCTACTAAGGTCCTAGCCACGAGGATGGAATCCAATATCTCCAAAGCCTACACTTATAGAAAATGTAGAAAGATGGGGTTAGCACAAAATGTACTAAGTATGGAAGCCATGCAAGAAAATCCTTAAAACATGCATAAAAGAGACATTTTGTTTGAAACCATGCTATATGCCACTTTTGAACATCATCTTTGAGATAGTTGGAGAATGTAGTTCATAAGACAAACCATGCACAATTCATCATAACTGAAATGACCCAAAAAGTTCTTAAAAATGAGCTTCGGAAGTTACCGGAAACTTGTTTAGCTGTATATAAAAAAATCTGTTTCGTTTTTCGAAAATCCGACTTCATATTCTTGTTTAGGGGGTCAAATTGAGTGGGAAATGGGTCTAACCCAAATTTTAGAGCA
>JAJOOS010023859.1:0-21256 GCA_029582725.1 Solanum chiquidenum
ACCCCCCCCCCCCCCCCCGAAACAAAATGTTGTCTTTCAGGCCTTTCAACCAACGATATTTTATACAACCCTGGAGAGCCATTTTTGCTAAAAACTCAAGCATTTTCTTGAAAATCACTTGTGGATTAAATTTGGAGAGTCGGAGACCAAACAAACAATAGTGGAGCTGGGAGAATTGAGATAATAAAATCCATCTGGCTCACGCCCTTCACCAAATGATCCTTCCCGTACTACGGTCTTGTATTACAAATAAGTCACTAAAGAATGAGATGAAACAGTTTAAAGTCTTAGCTAAATGACTGATTGACAGAAGGCTGAAAGGATCAGTGACAAAAAGAACATTATTCAGAGTCAAAGAAGGTAAATGATTGACTTGATCGAACCCATAGAGCCATTAGCTAACATAATAGTTGAAAGAGACCGAGGAGAATAAGTTATATCAGGAAAATGTGGATTTCTTACTAGAAATGTCGTCAGAAGCGTCTGAGTCCATGACCTAATGACAAAGAGTTGTGGATTGTGAGATACAAGCAACATGATTATCCGTCTAAGCAACGAAAGCTCTTGATGGAAATGTCTGCTTATTTGCTTGATACTGAAGATTGTCGTTGTATTCTTCCTCATATATAGAGAACATCTGATTGGTAGATTACCATTGGATTCAGTCTGAGCAACATGAGCATTTTTTGGTTTATCGTGGAAAGATGAATTGTCTCACCGGGGAGTGCACGGAATCTGATGGTCTCGAATAAGGAGGCGAGGCGATCTGGAAAAAAGAACTCACCAGAAAGTGGTGACAACAGTGCCCACGCTTTGGTGTGTGTGCAGATCTTGTCGGAAAGTGCATTGGTCTGATTGATGTATGAGGTGCGTGGAAGGTCAGACGATGACGGAGCTGGCTAGGGTTTGCTCGCGCTGTTCTTCCGCTTCTCGTGGTGATGTTGGTTTGGTCGCAACACCTGGGGAAATGAATCTCATCAGACAGCCAAGAAAAGTTGCCTTAAATTTTTTCCGAGTTTAGAACTTTCTCTTCCTATGTCATTGGCCTTAACCGGACTCTAATATCATGTGAAGCGGATGAGAAATGAGAGGAACTCGGTTTAATTATTCCCTCAAGCTATGGGGTTTAAATAGCTATGTTTATGTCTAAAAAGGAAAGAAAATCAATACAAATCAATACCTAAGCACAGTAGGAGTAAATTAAGTTACCTACTATATTTACATATCTTCTAGAATATTCACAAGGATTCTAACAGTTGGTAAAATTTACAGTACAATGAGCATCCAGGAGTGAAATCCTGCTCTCCTTGGTTCTTCCGTTCTTTTCAATTGCTCTACTGGAAAATGATGTGACTAACTACTGTCTTCCATTTTAGATTTCCTTTCTTTTGCATGTTTTTCTTTCAGTTGCATCTTGATCAGTTACTCCTGTGTTTTGAGCCGATTGGTGCTCTAGTCTTTTTTATGAAATGAGTTAAACTTCATAGTTGCTTGCTGAAAGGTTGATCTTTATATTGTTCTTATGAATCAGAGCCTGTGCTTTGTTTCTAGATGGTTAAGCCCACCTTAAGCTAATTTACTAAAAATTTGTCCCTCTGAAAGTTGTTTGTTGGACTTCTCCATCAAAACCACGAAATCAATTCTTCTCAAAAAACTTCACTTTGTATGAGTATCGTGCTGAATACCATGTCGCGTGTACCTATTCTACTGAAGTTTTCCTCCACAAAATTTTACGCCTGTGTGATTACTGACAAGGGATGAAGCATTATTACACCCTTTTACTCTCTTTTTTGCTTTTCTTCGGGGTGGGGAACAGAGGGTGTCGTGGGATGTTGAGTGGACTTGCTTCCTCTGCTCCTCCTTGTAGACTATTGATGTTCCGGAGCTAATTTTAAGGATAATCTATGTCTTCATCTTGTGCTGAAGTGAATTCTTTTACTTTTCCATCTTCAACTTGGAGATTTGGGTGTTTATTGAATAAATGCTGGCTTAACCAGGTACATAGAACAACTTGTTGCAAGCGCTGAGGCTGCAGTGGAAGAAGTTATACGCCGTGGAGTAAGTTTTTCTTCTTCTCGCTAAACATATGTTGCATGAAACTTAGAATTTACGGCTGAGTTTTCTGGTGCTTTGTTTTATAGGTGGCTGATCCAAACAAAATTGCTGTTGGTGGTCATTCCTATGGGGCATTCATGACAGCAAACCTCCTTGCACATGCACCTCATCTTTTCTGTTGTGGAATTGCTCGTTCTGGTGCTTATAACAGAACACTAACACCTTTTGGGTTCCAGGTAGTCCTCCCCAGTCATGTGTATGACCAACCAGTCTAAAGTCCTTATGAATTGGTGTTTCTCTCTGCATTCTAGGAGGATTTAGTTCATTCACTCGCATTGCTAAGATCTTTTTTTCCCAGAACGAGGAGAGAACACTTTGGGAGGCGACCAGTACTTATGTTGAGATGAGCCCTTTTATGTCAGCCAATAAGATTAAAAAGCCTATCTTGCTTATCCATGGGGAGGAGGACAACAATCCAGGAACCTTGACGATGCAGGTAAAATGATGGTCCTCTTATTATTATTTCAGTATCACGTTTTAAGATAGGCATATCTTCCTTGAATATTTCCCGTCAACTAACATACGCAACATAGTAGCAGAGGTTCTTGGTTTACTCCGTACATTTTCTGGTTCTTCCAAGATTTATTTAATGAGTTTGCTAGCTTTGACTTCAATAGTCTTGATCCTTAAAACCCTTTTTCTTTTTGCATAAAATATACAGTCAGATCGTTTCTTCAATGCACTGAAAGGCCATGGTGCACTTTGTCGCCTTGTAATTCTACCATATGAGTCTCATGGTTATGGAGCACGGGAGAGTATAATGCATACACTCTGGGAGACTGATAGGTGGCTTCAAAAGCATTGCGTTTATTCTTCAGATGTCAAGGCAGATGTTAGCGCGTGCAAGGACAATGCAGAAGGCACAGTAGATTCACAAAGCAAAGCTGTTGGTGCTGCTGGAGGTGTTCAAGAGCTTGCCAATTTGGATGATGACCAATTTCACTCTATCAGAAGGTCTTTATTGTGGTAAATTCCTATTTCAAAAATTTCTCATATCAAGAAGTTGTTCTTCTGTCATGGAAGTCAAGTTGATTGATTGTTTGCTTGAATAAAGTTTAACGTCTGGATGCCCCACAGCTCATGTGGAGAATTTCTATCCAAAGTTATGCGCTTTGTGTTTCTCATTTTATTCATATTATCCAAGCTAATTAACACCAAACTTGAACTACTTTTCTCTGCACTTAATCGCTCCATAATGGCAAATTCACACAGAGTTTTGTTATTCCTTATCATCATGATAGTCATAGACCTTTATCCTTGAACACCTTGAGTAGATCTATATTCTAATAGGTAATATGTTTGTTTGTGGTTGGAAACCTCCTCAAATTTATTGGGTCACGTGGTCCATGTTAAGTACAGAGAGCGAGGCCTTGCTTTCTGCTTTAAAGATGCAAGGTGTTGACTGGTTTGAAGTATAGGAAAGGAAAGGAAAGCATTAATGCCGTTTGTTAATTTTGTAGAACTACATATAGATGTGTGCTTTCTTTTATGTGAAAATAATACACATCATTTACTAGTGCCTCCTTTTTATTTTTCCTTCCATTCTTAGCAACTTACCATTAGATCCTCTCAAATACCTCTCTTTTCCTTTTTCCAAATTGTCCTAATGCAAATGCGTTGAATGACCAAAACACTATTTCTAGTTACCTTTATTCACACAAATTTATATTCTTGTTCCTCTCTTTTCTCATATTGCCCATATTTGTTTCTTGACCTGTAGATTTTGAGGGTGACAAGCTACCTTGGAGATGAAGCCAGGCGTCCCCAGTTAGGTCCGTGTGCTGACGACATATACAACAATTCTATTCAACAAATAAGAACCCTTATAAAGGAGTGCAGGTTGTGTATTTTCATAAAACGTTGTGCTTCTTTAATGTCATGGCGTCATGGGTGACAATACAGCGCTGTGCTTTGCGCGATTACATTTTGGAAGCTATTATTGTTCATTAATTAGAAGGGAAAGTTCATATTGGATATGCTAAACATCTTTGTACTCTCAACTCTGTACAACGATTAGAAATTGTTGATTCAGTACTCAATGCATTATTGCTAGGTTATGATTTCGTCTAACTTTTTTTGTTGTGTTCTTATTTGGTTCTACTTGGACATTTACCTCTGGGAGATGTAATAACTTTAATGGTAAAATAAAAGGAAATAGTGGAAGTATAAATTAAAGAGGTAGTAGAGGGAAAGAGACGAATAGAAAAATATCCGATGGAAATTTAACGTTTTTTTTTGTTGAGTTATCCTTCTTTTAAACTCTCTCCAAAAACAGGTACTTTCAAGAATACACTGAAATGGTGCTAGTCATATGTACTTTCAAGATGGTTTTGAGGGACAATTGGAGATATTATTTTCTTATAATGAGTTCAATTCACAAATGATTGAACTGATCCATACCGAGTCTCATCCAAAATATGCTATCTATTTACTTATTTGGGTATAATTGCGTCATGGCGTTTAATAAAAAAGTAAAGACTATTACATTTTCAAATTATATGGGGATAATAGGTATTCATAAAATTATCAAAAAAATATTTCAATTAACAAAAATTCTAACTAAGTACATATTTAAAAAAATATATTTATAACATTTAACAAAATGATTTATCAGTTCACTCTTTATAAGTCATGTTTGTAGATGCTCGTTCTTTCTAATATTACTAGAAGGTATATTTTCAAAAAGTTAAAATAACAGCACAAGTGAAATTAACAAAATAAATATAAAAAATTATATAAAAGTACATAAAGTAAAAGGTTGAAAAAATAAGAAATAATATAAAAATTATATGTTTGAAAATAAAAAATAAAGAAATTTAAAAGTAAAATATAATAGTAATTAAAAAGAAAAAAATTTAGTGTAAACTCAACTTACGCATCAAAATTAATTAACTACACTCAAAAAAAATAAAATTAAACATGCCCTAGATGTGATGTTATACTTGACCACCATTGCACCACCAGCCACCGTTGCACCACCATAGATCAACTGAGATCAGCCACCGTCCCTCCCTTTGCCCAAAACAGAGAGCTCCTCGCCTCTTCACTGTCCGTCGACCAGCTCTGCCCCATAACTACCGGAGCTCCAGCCAATTGCGCACCGTCAATCATAGCTCCAGAAGACAGCTCCACATTCACCTCCTTCTCATAGATTCACACTCGCAGACACAAAAGTTTTCAGCCAGAGCTTGAGGTCCAGTCGCCGCTCTGATTAAGTTACAGTCCTCTGTTTCTTCTTCCCAAAAATCGTAAGAAGCAGTTGAGGTTCATTTCTTTCAACCTTGTCCTATTCAATTAATATACTCATGAATATGTGATTTTTCTAGTATAATTTGTGAGATTAGAGTGAAATAGCAGTCTTAACAGAGTTCTTTTTCGATATTCCCTCAAGGTACTTTGCCTGAGAACTCACTTGCGCCAATTTGGTTTCATTGGGAGGCCTATTTTGCTGCTGCAATGAGTTAAAACTTGCCATGCTGCATCGTGGCGTTGATCGGAGAAGCTAGTACATCGATCATTCTGTGCGCTGTTTAGTAGTTGGACTAACAACTGCAATACCCTCTTTGTTCTGAATCCTTTCTGGTTATTGTGGTTTGCACAATGCTCAACCTTATTGGTAGACGTGGATGTTTATCTGCTGAACTAAATTCATCAAATGTGTTCTTGTTCATAGATTCTTCAGCAATCATGCAGTGGCACCGATCAATGACCACTAGTAAAAGAGTCCAAGACAGAAGCAAGAAGAAGCGGGTGCATGACCTTGAAATAGTCACAGAGAAGCACAAAATACTCTCCAAAGTCCTATTAATATTTGAAGTCCTTAAGCAGGAGCCTCAACAAATCATATCGATTAGGGAACTTGATGATTATAGAAGACAACTAAACCTCCCAAAACCCCATAAAATCTCGGCCTTCCTACGGAAATCCCCCAAGCTTTTTGAGCTGTACAAGGATGATAGAGGGATCTTGTGGTGTGGTCTGACAAAGGAGGCTGAAGATTTAGTCCGGGAAGAGGAGGCTATTATTGAACAACACAGTGATACAGTTGCAGAGCTTGTGACTAGGATGTTGATGATGTCTGTAGACAAGCGCCTTGCCTTAGATAAAATTGTTCATTTCAGAAGAGATTTGGGATTGCCAATGGATTTTAGGAACCATTGGGTGCGGAGGTTTCCTGATCACTTTAGAGTTGTTCAGCCATTCAAGCCTTATGATGAAAGTGAGTACTTAGAGCTTGCAAATTGGAAATCAAGTTGGGCTATGACAGAGTTAGAAAGAAAGGCGTTGGGGGTTATGCATGCGCCAGATGATCACGTACCTGGTCCTCTTTCCTTGTCTTTCCCCATGAAATTTCCACCTGATTACAAACAAGTGTTGTCCAGATATAAGGGGAAGATAGAGGATTTTCAGAAGCGGGAATACTTATCACCTTATGCAGATGCCAGTGAATTAAAGGCTGGAACACTGGAATTCAATAAGAGGGCAGTTGCAGTGATGCATGAGCTGCTGAGTTTTACAGTCGGAAAGAGGTTGGTGACAGATTACTTGACTCATTTTAGAAAGGAGTTCGTAATGCCTCAGAAACTGATGAGACTGCTGCTTAAACATTTTGGGATCTTTTATGTTTCAGAAAGAGGCAAAAGGTTTCATGTATATATCAACAGTGCTTATGAAGGTTCTGAGTTGATCGAGAAACATCCTTTGATTGTTTGGAGGGAAAAAGTTCTAAGCTTTGTTGGTTACAGAAAGAAGAAGGAAACAATGGACACTCTTACAGATTTGCAGGAATATGAAGATGATGATATGTTTGAGAGTGAGTCAGAAGATGAAAATGTTCAAGTGGAAAACAACAAGCTGAGTATGGGTAGTTTAGAGGGAGATTTTCTGGAAAATGAATCCGAGATGGAGATAGATGAAGTTTGTAGTGCATACAGGGAATGAGAAGTTAGCAATGCATACTAGCATGAAGAATCTTGAAGTCAGGAATCTTCTTTCACTGCATACTGTAGTCACAGTTTGATCTTAATTGACATGTGTTTATCTGCACATTCATTGATTGCATAAAGTAGCAGCAGTTCTTGGTTTACTCCTTGTTCTTCCAAGATTTATTTAATGAGTTTGCTTGCCTCGACTTCAAGAGTCCTGATCTTAAAACCGTTTTTCTTTTTGCATAAAATATAGAGTCAGATCATTTCTTAAATGCACTGAAAGGTCATGGTGCCCTTTGTTGCCATGTAATTCTTCCATATGAATGTCACGGTATTGGAGCACGTGAGAGTATAATGCATGTACTCTGGGAGACTGATAGGTGGCTTCCAAAGCATTGTGTATATACTTCAGAAGGGACAGTAGATTTACAGCGCGAAGCTGTTGGTGCAGCTGGAGGTGTTTAAAAGCTTGCCAATATGGGTGACGACAAATTTCACTGTATCAGAAGGTCTTTGTTGTGGTAAATTCATATTTCATGAAAATATCTTAGTATGTTCTAAAATTTCTCATATCAAGAACTTGATTCTTCTGTCATGGAAGTTCAGTCAAGTTGTTGATTGTTTACTTGAATAAAGTTCAACTTATGGATTCCCCACAGCACATGTGGAGAATTTCTATTCAAATTAGGTGTATTGTGTTTTAGCATGGATAAATGTAGTCTCATTTTATTTATACTATCCATGCCAATTAATTTAACCAACTACTTGAAATTACTTTTCTGCACTTAATCGCTCAATAGTGCAGATACACACATAGGTTTGCCATTCCTTATTATAATGATAGTTGGGCCTCGGGACCTTAATGCTTGAACACCTTGAGGAATTTAGATCTATAGCTAATAAGTTGATATGGTGGGGATCGTCTCCTCAAATTCGTTGGGTACACTTCGTCCATGTCAGTATGGGAGCTAGATTTTGTTATATATTTTGGTGCCTCACTTTCTGTATTTAAATATGCGAGTGGTTGATTGCTTTAAAGGATCGGAAGGAAAGAATTAATGCCATTAATCTAATATTTGTAGGTTTACATAGAGGAGTTTGTTTTCTTTTATTTGGAAATACACTCTCATTTTCTAATGCTCCTTTTTACTCTTCCTTTCATTCTTACCAACCAACCAGTAGACTTTTGCAGATACCTCTTTTTTTTGCTTTTGACAAATTGTTCTTATGCTAGTGTGTTGGCCGTTGAATGACCAAAGCACTATTTGCAGTAACCTTCTTGAATTTTGAGTAACAAGGTTACAGCATGAGTAGCAGCAATGCCTATCTGCTGCATCTTTATATTCTAGTAATGTCTATGCTTAGTTGGTGGTCATTTTATTCACTGGTATTTGTACTGTTATCACTCTCTTCTCTAATTTCCCATCTTTGTTTCTTGAACTGTAGATTCTAAGGGTGACAGCTACCTGGAGATGAAGCCAGGAGTATCTGGTAAGGTCCGCCTGCTGACCACTTATACAAAAACCTATATCTATAGCAACAATTAGAGCCCTCGTAAAACGCTGTGTTTCTTTATGACATGGCCTCATTGGTGACTATACTGCGTTCTGCTTTGTGCGGTTACAATTTAGACATTGTTCAGTAATTAAAGGGAAAGTTCATATTGGTTATGGTATACATCTTTGTACTGTATATAATGATTACAAATTGAGATTTAGACATAAATGTATATGTAGGTTCTGACTTTTTATGTTGTGTTCTTATTTACTCTACTTTGCCATTTGGTCCTGGGAAAGTAACATAGTTGACACTGGAATTGAAGTTGACTTTCATCGTATGTACAAGGCATAAATCAACAGAACAGTGCCATCTCTTGCAGGCACACATCTACATCCATTTAATCACTAATAATGAACAGAGACCTAGATTTAGAAACAGCACATATGTTGGAGAGAATTATCAAAAGACAGACTAAGCAAATACAGTCCCGCATTGATTGGGGATAAATTTTCTGGTGAATCTTTTATTAAAAAGAACCTATTAAAACGAGAAATAATATACTTTTAACAGGGACACGAGTTTGCCTGTTGAATGGCACACTTCAAACTGATGAAAGAAAATTCATTCTAGCCTGTCCCAAGCAGGTCAATAAAAATCAAAAACTTCCAAGTCAAACATGGAGCAACAACAAATAGACGGAGAATTACTTGGTTTGCAAACTTATTTTTTTTTCGATATAAGAGTATGTCCATGTTTAATAGAAGAGCCAAATCACATGAGATGACCTTGAGAAACTATTCTTCCGCAACTATACTTATTTCACCCTTCTCCAGCATGTCATAAAATGACCTAACTTTTCTTTGCTCATTCCAGTGGTGCATCTTCCACAAGCTTCCAGCAGCCAAACCAAGTACACTTGCGATAACTATTTCCTTGACGACACTAGGTCCTTTCAATGTGGCATGTGCAATCCGATGGCCAGCCATTTGATTCCAAATGTAGCAAACTTCTGCAAAAACACCACAGGGAAAAAAGTTAATTCCCCTCACCCAGATTAACTTACACACACAAAACCAACCAGAACTAAATGGTCTCAAAAAGAGCATGAAAAGTAGTTAGAAGCAAATTATACGCAACCGTATAACAAGATAAATGAAGCAACTACATTGAAACAAATATTTAACAACTGGAAGAATGACTTGCTCAAACAGTTACCTAAAACATTGAGTTGGTGGCAATTAAACTTTTGAGGTAATCTTTTTACAAGTAATTAAACTCTGAGGTAACAGTAAGGTAACATGAGCCAACCAGACCTCATGATAGGAATGGAAGTAAACTAAGTCCCACCAAACGTTTGGGGGTCTAGTATATGCTATTGTTCCACCAGTGCACAGCAGTGTTGAGTACTAATGCTAACCACACTAGATATACTGTAAATAGTACATCATAGTTCGAGAATTAGGTGATTAGATTATGTTAAAGTTCTGAGTACCTACACATACAATTCATACTTGGTCCCATCTACACTGCAACTCCCTGAGCAGTCCATTCATTTGTTTGGCCTCTAATTACACTACTGTGAAATTTGAATTGACCATAGCTTGCACTTTCTACCGTGATATCACTCTTTCTCTTCCTATCTCCCTCCATCCTTCCTGAATCCATCACTTCTCCATCTACTATTTTAAATTGCTCTCTAACCCAAAACATCCTCTTCCCAACCCATGGAGAAAACATTCTCTTCTGAATCCATCCTTGCACTTCTGCCCCAACAACAACAACAACATACCCAGTGTAATTACACATGTGGAGTCTGGTAAGATGTACACAAACATTACCCTACCTTTGTGGGGTAAAGAGGCTTGCACTTCTTCCCCCATAAAGCAATAAATCCTTTCCATTTGGCTGCATCTTGTAATTAACACATGATTTGTGGAATATTTCAACTGATGAATGGCAAGACTTCATCAATAACCCAAGACCATGTCATTCTGCACTGAGAGACGCTGCCTACTTCACTTTTATTCCTATCCCTAATAGCCACTAGGGTGCTTTTTCTAAATGTAACTCTTTAGTCTCTTATACAAGGAAAAGTGAAATAAATTTTACGTTTTTTGCTACAAGTGAATCTTATGTGCTTAGTGCTAATGACATTTTAAAAATCCTGAAGTTTTCTTATTTACACATTTTAAAAGTCCTGAACTTTTTTCATAATTGTTACAACAATTTCAGTAGTTATTGCTACATATTTTGAATTTGTTGCAACTACTACTGAAATTGTTGCAACTATCAAACTTGTTGCAGCAACTACTAAAATTGTTTTATAGTAGAATTGTAAAGTGTAGTTTTTTGTAGTTGTTACTGTGTTAGGGTTTCAGAAAGAAAGGCAGTGGTGGCAAGGTTGAGGAGGAAGGGGCAGATGGGAAGGTAGGACCTATGTGCGAGTAAAAAAAAAAACTTGAAGACTTTAAAATGTGTCATTAGCACCAAACTCAAAAGAGTCACTTCTAACAAAAACTAAAACTTGAGTCACTACATAAGAGACTCAAAGGTATATTTTAATTTAAGGACTGCTTTTAACAACTTCTTGGTTGTCTGGTTTGGTTCAAACAAGCAACACATTGTTTAAGGGTAGTATTTTGAATTATATATCTATGGCCTTTGTATAAATATAATTTTTTTTAAAGGTATTAGTTTTAAATAAGGTTAAATGTTATTAACCATTAATCCAAAAGAAATTATTTTTACCTGAGGTTAAAAACATGAATCACTTGTTCTTAAAAGAAGACTCGAAGGTCTCTTTAAACTGAAGGATCCATTTTTGTGTGGCTTGAATAATTCTACCAAGTATAAGCACGCATAAAAAGAGAGATTGCTAGTTAAGTACAGATAAATCAAAAAATTCAAAGACTGAAACATTCTCCGCTTCCCCCAGCAACTCCTTCTAAATCTTCGGCTAAGTTTTAGTAGTCCTTTCACCCTAAGCCCTAAGGTAGCTAAACATCAAGTATGCAGTTGAAGTCCTAGTAAAGCTCCTTATTTCTCCGATTAATTCAACGAATATCCATCAAAACTACACAACAATCCAGATTAGAAAATAAGTCTTTTCAAGTCAAACAAAAGAAAGAGCATACTTCTCTCGAGATCTGAGTTAGTGCAGACAAACAAAACAAATTACAGCAAAATCTATCAGATCTGTGAAAAAAATTAAACAAAAATAAGAAAAACTAACGCCGCAAAACAGGTAAGTTGATCCTATAAAACTTTACAGGATAACATTGTAGATCAGGAAACTAGTATAGAACGAATCTTAAGAAATAATTTGAGAAACTTCAAAAGTTGCAATGAGTTTAAAGTAAAAGCTAGGGTTTTACCTGATAGGAAAGAGCTCGGACGAAGACGATGAAGTAGAGAGAAGAAATGGAGCCCTTTCCAATTGCTATTAGACAATTTGCTATTTTATTTGCTTTTTTTTTTGTTTGTTTTTGTTTTTAGGCCGAAACGATGCTCACGGGGACCACTTACGAGTATATAGGATTACTTGGACCGAATGGGCCAATCCGATATAATCGTGGCCCAGTTACTAGTCTACGGGTAATCAATTTGGTCTTTGGGAAAATTAGCAAACTAGTCACAATTCTTAATTTAATTAGTAAAAATATTTACACTTTAAAATAATTATTTAAAATATCAAAATATTAATATTTTAAAAAATATTTTGTATCCAAATATTATTAGGATAAACTTACATAAATCCCACTAGTTTGGTTCCTAATTACTAACATTCCCTATAGTTTTAAATATTACTTCATCTACCATATTTCATGCTTAGGATACATGAGTTTGAATCTGCGAGATACATGTATCTACCGAATAGACAATTAATTTTAAAATTTTAAATTAATCAAATCCCTTAATATAAGGCGGAAATCAAGGATGTATCTATGTTTAATTAATTTCATTTTATTATTATTTGAAATAATAAATTCATTAATATTATTAATAAAAGACAAAAATATGTATATCTTGATCATGTGATTTGATTAATTTCATTTTATTACTCTTAAAATAATAAATTCATTAATTTGATGTATCTATTATAAATATATGATGTATACAACAAACCAAATACTTAGATACATAATTATATGTATCATAGAAGTATCTAGTATTAATTTCATGTATTTGTTTTATGTGTCTAGTATTAATTTCATGTATCTATTTATATGATCTAATATTAATTTCATGTATCTATTTATATGATCTAATTTTAATTTCATGTATTTTTTATATGTATCTAGTATTAATTTGATGTATCAAGTGTCAATTTCATACATTATATTCAAAACATGTATCTTGGATACATAGCATGCATATACATATAATTATGTGTTCTAAATATGGAATGTAACTGAAACACACGAATTTAGGAACAAATTACGACGTTAGATCAGTATCTGTCTTATCATTAAACCAAGAACAAAAGTAAAAAAATTCAAAATTCTGCATTCTTTTTTTAGCATCTGAATTTTTTTCTCATAGATACATATAATCTTAACTTAGATACACGAACTCTTAATTAGAGACATGTACACCTAATGTGTATCCAACATTGTTGCACTTGATATGTACTTAATGGTGTATTTGTTCTATTAATTAAAGAATAGCGTAATTCTTTCATCTTGATTACGTTCATAGTTGGTCAAGACATCTCACCGCAACGGTATTTGCTTCACCTTTTGATTTGTCGATATTGCTCGCTTTGTCTAGATCTAACGGACCTCTGGCAGAGCCATTGCAAATTTCACTTTTTCATCCCTCCGACTAATAAAATTTTGAAAAAGAAGTCCCTCAAATCGTCAGAGATAAAATTTGAGTCAACTAAAGAGTGAAATTGTTTGGAAAAAAATTATGACTAATTTGGCAGCAAAAAGGCACAAACAAACTACTTGCAAATAACACTAATTGCCATTATATTGTAGCATCCTCTATACAATAAAATATAATTTTCTAAAGCTATTACATTATTTGCATTGAATCAGGTTGTTTGCGGCAGTTGATACTCGTTAATAAGTGGGAGGTGGGTGGGGGGAGATTAGGGTTGGAGATTGGAGGAGATGTTGAGAGAGAAATGTATTTAATTATTATTAAAATGTTAATTGTGAAGTTTTCTTGTAAGGATAAGTTATCAATCCTAATTTTAAGGAATGTGGATATCAAATTGTATTTTTAATAATATATGGTATAAAATATTAAAAGTGGTACTATATGTAATTGTTTAAAAGTAGAGATAATATTAGTATATATGATAGTAATGTATGTTTAATAAAGTAGTTTATCCATATTATTATTTGTTTTTCCTTTTATTTCTCAAAACAATCCAACATGAAATACATCCACTATCCATTTACACTTCTTCATAGGCTTTAATACCATTACATTTATTTTTCATCTTTCACGTTTTCAATTTTTTTCTCTTTCATCAAATTTTCACCATTATTCTCTCCCTCGCTGTTAAAGAAGAACTAATTATTCAAGTTCATACCAATTTGTTCAGATCTATCAATTAATTCAAGAAATCTCTCAATTGATAAAGGTATTTTCGAAGTCATCATTTATTTTGCGAGATTTCATGGGATTTGTTTTCAAAATCACAAATTATGTTGAATTTTGAATTGTATGTATTACGATTTTTTCGTCATTTTTTTTATTTTTATGTGAGTTTGTTAACATACTCATCAAATATTTATGCATTTCGAATTTTTAGTATTTTAAACACTATTGTTCGATTTTTTTGTGATTTTGTTTTCATATTTTAGATTTAGTAGATTGTAATTTGTAGTAATCTACATTAGCATTCATACATAATATATTGTTTGATTTTTTTTATATATTCATATTTAATAATTTCAAATTTTGCTTATAGGGTTACTAATGCACAAGTGAATACAAATTCAGATTTGGGTTTGGCGAAAAAAATCGGGAAAAAGGAACATAGTAGGAGGAAGAAAGAGAGAGTCAGAGAAGAAGGTTGCAAATTTGTATTCATACCAGAATAGTATTCATATTAATTTTCGTTTGTCAATTGTTTTTCTTTTACTCGTCATTTGTATTTTTATTAAGAACATTGTATTTCCTTTTTAGTTTGTAGTCATTCAAATAGGTATGTCAAATGGATTTGTATTTTTTTAAGCATATATGTATCCTATTTTTTTAACAGTCAATTTGTAATTTTTTTAGAATATTGTATCATTCCTCAACAGATTGTATTATTTTCACTATGTATGTTATTTCATATTTGTTTCCAAAATCTTGTATCCCTATTTCTTTCATAGTCAATTTGTATTATTTTTTTTAGAATATTATATCCTTCCTCAACAGATTGTATTATTTTCACCATGTATGCTATTTTTTTCCAAAATCTTGTATCATTTCGTAAATCATATACATATGTAATGATTAGATTATATTGAGATACAATCAATAATATTTTTGTAATACAAATAAAAGAAAAATATATTTGTCAGTCATGTAATACAATTTTGATCACTGAAATACAATTTGTAGTTTTTCACTATGAAAGTAAAAAAATCAATTTTAATTTGAATGGTAAAGTGAGCACATAAAATGTAAAAATTATTGGTATACAATTATAATGAAAACTCTAATATCTCAAATATATAATTTTTTTAGAATTTTTGTGATGACAATATAACGTAGACTAAAATTTGGCATATTCTCATACTCAAAATTATAAATTATCAGTCTTTTTCTCCTTTGCTATATTCATTTGCGTATGTTCATGTGTTCGTAATCAACAATAACTTGAATCTTGATTTCGAAATTTATTTCATCCGTTATTTCGATAAATTTGCTATTAATAACTTCTAAGTCTACAAATGCATGTAATGCACATATGCTAAATTAGCTATTTAATCGTCCTATTATTTAGGTCTTTGAAATTATTTAAAAGCTATAGTTCACAATATTTATTGGTTTATAATAGGTAAGAAGTAAGAACTCATAGTAATATTTAGTACTTTAAAATTGAAAACAAATTTGTTCATTAAAATTTTCCTTATTTAAACTATATGAAAAGTCTTAACATTTAAGACTTTAAAATAAATATTTTAAATTTATATAAATCTTACTTAAATTATGATTAATTAATTAATTAATAAAAAAAATAAAGGCATTAAAAATATTGAAGAGAGAGGTTATGTTTTTTTATAAAAACTTTTAATTCTTCAAATATGAAATTCTTATTCTTTAGATATATATAACATTTATTTTAACGTCAATTGTTATTTTTAAATGATTTTATTTTCTTAAACATAGTTTTATTAATTGACGTGAGATACAACTACAAAGCGCGTAGACTAAACTACTTATAAATGTCAATTAAATATTTTGACCATTATTAAAAGAGTGTACGATAAAATTATCATTTACTATAATTTATTATTTAATTATCTTTATACATTGACTCCTAATATATATGGAATACGTGCAAAACTAAAGACCCCTAAATGGCTAAATATATGAAGAAAAAAATAAAATAAATATATTTTCTCACGTCTTGATTTGAATGGAATATAATAGAAGTACATAAAAAAGATTTAAAAAAATTAAGTCGAACTTAAAACAAAATTTAGGAAAATTTTGACACTATCCCTATTTTGTAATTAATCATAATTGAGTTATTTTGTTTTTACGAAATTTGACTTAATGCACATTTCATTTAATTCCTTTCGCCAACTTATGTGACAAATATAAAAAAATAAAAGTCAAATTAATGATAATTGAATTATTTTTTTACGAAATTCGACTTAATGCACATTTCATTTAATTCTTTTCCCCAATTTATTGTGACAAATAAAAAAATTCTAAAGTCAATTAAATTTTTGTTGACCATAATTTTTTTTAAAAGTATTTTAAATTGTTAGTTATTATGATTTATAATTATTTTAAAATAATTTTAAAATGTGAATTTTTTAATATATGCTAAATTTTAGGCCGCATTACGATGACAAATTTTCTATTTTTTCCTAATGTAATTTTATTTTGTTTTATATTGTTTTGTGATGCATCTTGTTTAAAATATATTTTCCTCTTAAAGTTACCAAGTTCAAAAAACAAATTTTTTTTTCCCTCTTACCATTTATTTAAGGATGTGTACTTTAATTTTTAAAATATATTTTCCTTTTACCTTGTATTTAGATTTTTTTATTTTTAAATATTATAAAGATAATTAAATAATAATTTAAAAAATAGTATAACAACAATTTTGTTAATTACAAAGTCTTTTAGTGAAAGACATTAAGTCAAATCGGCATAATTTAATTTGGCTTCAGCGGATAACTATGCCCTCTAATACACATAGGACGCCACGTAGGACACAAAATTGTCATGTAGGACGAATGTGTCCATTTGTTCAATTTTATACAAGTTTAAGTGTCTACTTGTGTACATTCAAAATTAAATATCATAATTGGAGATAATATCTCAGATGGTCACTCAACTTTTAATAGTTCACTTAGAAAGTCACTCAACTTTGAGTTGTTCACTTAGAAAGTCATTTAACTTTGTTTTATAACTCAAAAGTCACTCAACTATTGATGTTTCACTTAGAAAGTCACATAGCTAATTATATTTCACTTAGAAAGTCACTTAATCAATTTAAATAATCTTTTCATTAAATTTTGTAAAAATACAAAAATAATTAAACTATTTAAAAAAAAAAAGATGCTTATTATAATTATTTTATTGAAATATAGTTTTTTTTTTACCTTTTCTTTTTTAAAAAAATAGTAGAAGATCGTTACGGCCCGTTTTTTTATTACTTCTTATCAATTCCAATCTGTCATTTTGATAATTTTTTAACAATTTATTTTTAGTTTACAATTACTAAAACCGAATATTCAAGATCACTTTCAACATTAAAATATATTCATACAAACAATAACGTACCTATGATCTATGGATTATAATTAATCAAAGGAAAGGATAACTAAGATTTAGAAAAATTATAATTAAATAATTGGAGTGGATTAATACGATAATTAAAATAGATATCTTATTATTTCTTTAAAAATAGTTTAAGATAAAATTTAATAAAAAGGTTATTTAAATTGATTGAGTGACTTTCTAAGTAAAATATAAATATATGAGTGACTTTCTAAGTGAAACATCAATAGTTGAGTGATTTTTGAGTTATAAAACAAAGTTGAGTGACTTTTTAAGTAAACAACTCAAAGTTGAGTGACTTTCTAAGTAAACAACTCAAATTTGAGTGACTTTCTAAGCAAACTATTCAAAGTTGAGTGACCATATGAGATATTAACTCATCATAATTGCCAACTGACGTCAAGTTAAGAGTCATTTTTATGTATTATGCCAAGTTATCTATGTTTCTAAAGAACTTCTTGTTTTCATTATTACATTACTTTTTACCAATACGCAAAGTTCAAAGCGAACAAATTAAAATTAAAAAAACGGAGAGTAGCAAAAGAGGGTAGAGATTCTGGCAAATTTGGTAATGCCAAGGATAATTTTATGACCAAATTTTAACCAAGGGCGGCAAAAAGAATACTACTCCCTCCATTCCTTTTTATTTTGCATGTTAGTGTTTTCTAAAGGTCAATTTGATTAACTTTTAAAATTAATTTAGTTTATATTAATTTAATATTTTAAAATAAAAAATATATATAAAGACTATATGAAAAATATTATAAATTGTAAATTTTTTTCATATTAATATGATTAAAAATACATCTTAAAATATTACTCCCTCCGTCCCATTTTATGTGGCAACATTTCATTTTTGGTCAGTCCCAAAAAGAATGTCACATTTCCTTATTTGGTAAGTATTTAAAGGTATAATTCTTCTTTTACCCTTGTTGGTTCCACTTATTCTTGAAAAGAGTACTCAAATACATTTATTAGGAGAGAGAAAAATAAGTCTATTTTTTTGAAGGGTAATTTGGTAAACATTTCAAAGTCTTTATCTATTTATTAAACTCCGTGCCCGGTCAAATGTTGCCACATAAAATGGGACGGAGGGAGTAATAAAAAATGATATCGTTTGACTTTAATGAATGATGGTAGTATAGTTTTATTTTTATAAATTTTCCAATTATTATTTTTCCTTAAAATACCATTAAAGAAACTCTTTCTGATTTTTTTTGTTAAAATAGGAAAATTTTAATTAACACGTTTGAAACAAATGCCACCAAATTTGGTGACGCCCCCCCCCCATCTTCTTTCCAATTTTCACCTAACTATATACTCTCACTCTCACATTATAAACCCTCAAAAAAAATCAAAATACCACATTTTTCTTTCCACAAATATGGCTTCTTTCTTCTGTTCAACCAAGTTCCTTCTACTCCTATTTTTTGTATCTGCAATTCCAATTGCCTTTATTATCCATCTAGAAACTTCTTCTCCGATGACTCACGTTTACCATTATCACAGTACCGGCTGGTTCCGTGAGTGTTCCAAATGGGATGATGCAAACCGCCGGTTCATTGTCAGTTTTTTCGAAGGCGGTTTGGGTGTGATTCCGGTTGAGGCCGATTATTCTCCCGGCGACGTGCTACAGGAAATTCCGGTAGTGAAAGACGCTGATTTGACCGGTAATGCGTCGCTCGGTTTTACTATGGACCGGGAAAGGAACCGGGTTTTAGTCGCCGTCGCTGATGTGTTAGGGAATCGGTATAGCGCTTTGGCTGCCTATGATTTGACGTCGTGGAACCGGGTTTTTCTCACCAAACTTAGCGGTCCAGGTAGTCTCTTTTTTTCTTTACATTAATTACTATTTATTATTATAGTAGTCTGATGGCCTTTCCAAATTAATTACCGATCATACATTAAATAACATATGAATGAATTAATTGACTTGTTTTTTTACAAAGAAAGTTACTAAGCCTACACATTTTCATTGATTATTACTCCCTCTCTCTGTCCACTTTTAATTTTGCTCTTTTCGAAAATAATTTGATTAATTTTTAAAGTTAAATTAGATTACGTTAATATAATATTTTAGATAAAAAATTTAGATATAAAAAAATTATACAAAAAGTATTATAAATTCTATTTTCTTACATATCAATATGATAAAAACTACACCCTAAAATATTAGTCAAAATTATTATGGTTTGATTTTTTTAAAAAAAATTACAATAATTAAAAGTAGACAGACATAGTAGCATAATTATTGGTACGCTATAAAATAAATTGAACAGTAGTGTAATGAATTGGAAGTTAGTGTCCTTCGGGATGACTCAATTGGTTTGGAGGGTAGTTATCCATACGGATGACTCGGGATCGATCTCCTCTCAATGCCTTCTGAGTCGAGCTTGTCGCATAGGGCTTGTCTAGTGCGGTTTACACCCTTGTGTAGTTTGCAGGCTATTACACAGTGGGAGGTTTACCCCGTGCGCACAAAGTGCTCACCACAAAGTGCTCGGGGGTTTATTTAGTGCGCACAAAGTGCTCACTACAGAGTGCTCAGGGGTTTATTCAGTGCGCACAAAGTGCTCACCGAAGAACAGAAGTTGTGACAGAGATTGTAGTGACTGCGGGCTATCCTGGGATTAAAAAAAATAAAAAATAATTGGTAGTTAGTTTTTGTCTTGACTTTTTTCTATACAATTGTGACCGGCTTTGATGGCGACCATTTTGCCTCTAGATTCGTGATGTGCTCGCATGAGGTAGCTCACCAATAGAAAAAGGAAAAGAAATAAGCATGGGCAGATGACCCGTGAGGGCTTAGTCTTATTTTAGTTAATCATCGTATTAAAATATTTATCTTAGTTATTCATCTTATTAAATTAAGAAATATTTATTAATTTTTTTATAATATCTTTGTAATTGATTCTTTTTGAAAGTTTTTATATTTGTTTATAAAATTTTCAAAATGTTTTTAAGGGGTGAATTGGTCAAATTTTCTTTTTATTTATGATTTCTTAATATGCATATATAGAAAGAAAAGTGATCAACTAGGAGTAATATGGAAGAGAGGGAATAATAATAACTAAAAGTAGTTAGTACTCTCGTGTCCTAGCTACTAATATACAAAATTTAAGAATAAAAATACAAGAGCAAGAATTTTGAAGTTTGTGGTCCAAAAAATAAAATCTATATATTTATATAATTACAAAATATTTGATTAGAAGCAAAAAAATATTGTAAAGTTAAGTCTAATTATAGAAATATATTAATTTTTAGAAACAAATTAAAAATAATGTATCGCCTAAATTAAAATTTCCAACTTGTAGATCGACATATTGATATTTAACATATTTTTCTTCTTTAAATGAACTTATAAGTGGGGTAGAGTCAAAGATAGGTTTAAATTATATTAAACTATAGTTCATCATAAAGAACTTTCTATATCCTTTCCATGTTATTATAAATTTTCAATGAAACATCATCAACATTTTTATCCAAAAAATATTTGTATATGTCTCTAGTACTAAAATAAATAAATAATACTAATTTTAATGAGTTTTTATTTGTGTATGATGTGATTCATATACGTTTGAGTATATGAAGATAATCATATAATAGAGGAAATATGATGGTAATTTCAATTTTCTTCATATTTCGTTCACATACATTCTAAGTACAATCAGATAAAATATATTTTTATCATTTAACTTTTTTCTAGAAAATCGATGTGTAACAACAACTCCTTTAAATAAATAAGA
>JAJOOS010023860.1:0-19608 GCA_029582725.1 Solanum chiquidenum
AAATTTGTAAAAGTCTATTTTTTATTTTATATTATTATATTTCATTTTATTCTTGTTCTCAACCTTACTTTACGTGATTCTATGTAATTTTCTCGTATTATCTATTTCTTTATGCCATGTTTATTTTATCATTAGCATAATTTTATTAGTATTCTAATTTTTAAATTAAAATAGAATTTATTGTTAAGTAAGGTTATAGACTTACGTTTTCTTTATTATGAAGAAATAAAAATAAATCATATTTATTGCTATGTTGAAATTTGTTATAAGAGTATTATGTTAATTTTTTTGTTATGAATTTATTACTTATGTTATATTTTCAGTTTCATTTGTTTTAGTAATATTGAATTTACATTGCACGTCATTTTTTAATTAGACTTGATAGATTATATTTTTGTCAAACATTTAATAATTTATGATATTTTATTTATATATTACTATTCTTTTTATCAAACATGCATTTCACAATGTTCGTAGAAACTTCATACTTTTAGTTGTTACGATCAATTCAATTGAAATATATTAATTTGAAAAAATATAAATCAATTATTTTTTCATAATATTAGTTACAGTAAATATGTTTATTAAATAATATATTTTCAAAAAAGAATATATATCTTAAATATTTAATTTAATGTCATTTATAAAAAAAAATATTTGTCTAGTATAAATTTTAAATGATTAATTTTTATTTTTAAAATTTATTATAATTTTATGATTGTAATTGTGCATCCAAACAGAACATGTGTAATTACGTTGTGGCATCCAAACATAACATGTGTAATTACAGTGTAATTACACTATAACAACCAAACATGTCAGTGTAATTACTAGACGGTATAATTGCTAGGCTGATGGTAATTACTATCCTAGTAATTACACAAATTCCAATTACCCGGTTGCTCTCCAAACAGACCCGAAGAAAAAGAAATAGAGGTTGAGGGCAAATTGGTAAAAGCAGAAAAAGAAGGGAAGGATTTGGTTAGCAGGAACCCTGGCACTAGATTGGTGTTTGACAAAACTCGACGGCCCCTCTCAAACCCTAATTTCTCATCTTCTTCAGGCAGGTACACTCATCTTCTTCACCTTGAATTAATTAAGCCTTTCATAATCTCAAAGTATTCAGTTCACTGACATAATATATAAGTTGTTCAATTTTTGCTTCTTGAAAGATTAGATTGTCTTCGTTTTTTCTGAGAATGAATATTGTAGTTACTACTTTTGAGTGAAACTCTTATTTTACCATACTTTTCTGTAATTATAACACTCTACAACTCACATATATAAGTTGTTCAATCTTGTTTTGTTAAGACCCATGTTTGATAAAGCACTCTAGATTCTTCAACTGATTATTCGTAGTGAGGAATGACATCTTTCACATTCTATTTTTCAAGTTATGATTCTTTTACCTGGCAATTTGTACCAAATCATTTAAGTTAATAATATTCTTTTTTCATGGTTGGTCAAAATTATGGGTTGGAACAACCAGAGTTAGAATAGCCATTTGTATAAGGAACACTGGAAACAAATATGAAATCCAAACTTTATCTTCATAACTAGTTTATTTTTCCTTCTCAAATTCATGAGCTAAATTGGTCTTTTTACCTTCGAACCAATGAGAACCTTCACATTTGTGATTCATTCAGCCAACTTGTATTGATTTGTCAATTTTTAATTTTATCCATGATCCTTTGTTGCTGATGTGCTCTGAATGCTTTCCAGTCATGGCTGGCTCAGCCCCAGAAGGATCACAGTTTGATGCTCGTCAATTCGACTCAAAAATGAATGAGTTGTAAGTATCAGGACCCTATTATTTATGCATTTCTACAAGGTATTTTTTCTGTATTTATTACTCCTATGAATTCCTTTCGAGCATGTACCGGGCTTTCCCTGCAGGCTTTCAGCTGATGATGGGCAAGATTTCTTTACCTCATACAATGAGGTTTATGATAGTTTTGATGCCATGGGTTTGCAGGAGAACCTTCTCAGGGGCATTTATGCATACGGTTTGTTGGAACATTTTTCCCTTTTTTCGTCTACTTCACTAATGCACACATTAGGTGGTCTGTAAGTGGTAATACAATGTAACATCTGGCCTCTGTTGTTCTTTTGTGATACTAGATCATTGTGAATGAATATACTTTTGCTTTATTAATCAAAAGAGAAAAGAAAACAAAGGAAATTCTCACATATGAGCTCTCCTACTCTTCAGATTCCTGTTCAATCTATTATTAATCTTGTTATAGTGGGATACTCTCTTTGTTCTTGGATCGTTCTATTTGTTAATCAGGTTACAATGTACTTCTCATTGGATTATTCTCATGTAGGTTTTGAGAAACCCTCCGCAATCCAGCAAAGAGGAATTGTACCCTTTTGCAAAGGTCTTGATGTAATTCAACAGGCTCAGTCTGGAACTGGGAAGACTGCCACATTTTGTTCTGGAATTCTGCAGCAACTTAACTATGAACTTCTGGAATGTCAAGCTTTGGTCTTGGCACCTACTCGGGAGCTTGCACAACAAATTGAAAAGGTCATGAGGGCACTAGGTGACTACCTTGGTGTCAAGGTACATGCCTGTGTGGGAGGAACCAGTGTTCGGGAGGATCAACGCATCCTTTCAAGTGGTGTTCATGTTGTTGTGGGAACACCTGGACGTGTATTTGACATGCTGAGAAGACAGTCACTTCGCCCTGATCATATAAAGATGTTTGTATTGGATGAGGCTGATGAAATGCTTTCTAGAGGCTTCAAGGATCAGGTCAATTATTTTAGATTCAAAATTGCCTCTGACCAATATCTCCTGTGTATGAGTGCATATGTTTCTTTGTACATCCTTATCCTTTTTATGTGTCTATTGTATGAAGGGTTCTCCAACCACAATTGTTTTCTTACATTTGAGTTGTTATGATGTTATGCAACAAATATTTCCTTTTGTTGGTTATCCATTGTATGTGAAAACTTTGACTTGCGAGGAATGGTCCAATTGTTGGTTGCCAGGAGGATATGATGGGAAAACATGGCTGTAGTGTACAAAGTTAAAAAAATTAGTAAGAGAGCAAGAATTAAATCTCTGTTTTCTGTGTGTTATTTCCTTTCTTTGAGATCGAATTTGACTTCATTTATCCAACATGACGATTTTGTTTAGCTTTGCACCGATGTCTGATTTTCTTTTTATCCTTTCTTTTTTCCTTCGATGTGTTGAAAGTCTATTTACCTCTACTATGAACTAAATTAGTACCCACACCCCATATTTGCATTTCTCAGTGGTTGTGTCGACATGGCTTATTTGCCCTAAACTTATGCACCTGTATTCTTTTGTCTCCAGATCTATGATATTTTCCAGCTCTTGCCTCCTAAGATTCAGGTTGGTGTCTTCTCTGCTACTATGCCCCCTGAGGCACTTGAAATCACAAGAAAATTCATGAACAAACCTGTGAGGATTCTTGTGAAGCGTGATGAGCTGACGTTAGAAGGTATCAAGCAGTTTTATGTGAATGTGGACAAGGAAGAATGGAAGCTTGAAACCCTGTGTGACCTGTATGAAACATTAGCCATTACCCAGAGTGTGATCTTTGTGAATACTCGTCGCAAAGTTGACTGGTTGACAGACAAGATGCGAAGCAGAGACCATACAGTGTCAGCTACCCATGGTGACATGGACCAGAACACTAGAGATATTATAATGCGTGAATTCCGTTCTGGGTCCTCGCGTGTTCTCATCACCACTGATCTTTTGGCGCGAGGAATTGATGTCCAACAAGTCTCACTGGTCATAAATTATGATCTCCCGACTCAGCCTGAGAATTATCTTCATCGTATTGGACGCAGTGGAAGGTTTGGTAGGAAGGGTGTGGCCATCAACTTTGTAACAAAGGATGATGAGAGGATGTTGTCTGATATTCAGAGGTTTTACAACGTTGTTATTGAGGAGCTGCCAGCAAATGTTGCTGATCTCCTGTAAGAAGCTATTTGCCTACAAAATAGGAGTGGGTGGGTGGGTGGGTTCTACACACTTCAATCTCTTTTCCTTTTTACATTTTCTGTGTAGTGTCTAAATTATGCACATTGGCCTTGTGTAATCCATTATTAAATGCTAGCTGTTGACCTCAAGGGTTGTATCTCAAGAGTATTATAAAATGATTCAACTTCACGCTACATTTGAAGTTGCCTTACAATCTCTTCTCTTCTATCAATCATTTTAATGCCCTTTCCAAATTGCTCAAAAGTCTATTTCTAATTACTAATTACAGATATTCCATTCTTCTCTTCTCTTCTCTTCTTATTTTTATTTATATGTCACCATTTTAGATTTCCCGCTCTTTAACAAATTATCTAAGTTTACTATTATACCCAGAGTTGTTCATGGTTATGGTTAAAAAATCAAATTGAACCGCAATCCGATTAAAAAATTGATATTTGGTTAGGTTTGGTTTTAAATTTGAAAATCGATACTATTTGATTTAGTTTTGGTTTTACTAAAAAATAATCAAACCGAATCGATAAATTATATATATAAAGTTTATAATTATTTATATATTATTCATAAATAAAATATAAATATTTTGTTAAATTTTAAGTATCTTAAGTCTTTAACTTTATCATTTTCTCAAATCCAACACTTAAATTTTAGCCCATCTATTACTATCATAACTCCAAGTCCATCAAAATTCATTACTTTAGTCTTTACCTACCATATAGTTGCACCTTCTCTTAATTGAATCACTTTGTTTGTGTAATGATAACTTTAGTATTGTTTAATTGTTTAATTGAACCAACAATGGTTTTTCAGTGGATTACTCATGTACTAGGTGTTTGTATCTATCAAGATACGTATATCCTCAAAAATTTATTACTTTCAAACTGAAAAAAACTCAGAAAAACTGAACCAAACCGAATCAAACTGTCAATAACCAAATCGACGGTTATTTTTTTCGTTTGGTTTTAGATATTTAAAAATTCGACTAGATTGGTTTGGTTTTGATTTTAACCAATAACTAATCCAAACTGAACCACGAACACCCCTAATTATACATTTATTTAGTCATCTCTTGAACTTAACTTTTCAATAAATTGATCAATGAACATGAATTAACCATTTAGTTTTTCTATATTCGTCAAATTCATACTTTCAAGGTTAACAACTCTCAAGGATAAAATAGAAAGAGTAAAGTTGTTTATATATTGGTTTTATGAAACGACAAACTCTCTCTGTTCCATATTAGTTGATATCTTTCCTTTTTACACGTATATTTCTATTAACTACGTGGACAAGAAAATTACACCATCAGTTTATTTTTAGAAATAGTTATTTCTCTTAATTTGATTATTATATTTTCACATTAATGATTTTTCAGCTTCTCTTTTTATTTTTATTTTTTAAAACACAATTTATAGATTTATTATTTTTATTGAAATAACGCTCAAATATTTTTGTATTGTTGATTGAATGAACTAGGAAGAGAGGAGAACGAGGTGAAAATAATGAGGACAAGAAAAAGCGGTGAAAAATCCCTTTTTTTTGGCAACTAAATAAGAATCCTAAACAAACTACTATTTCCCTTAAATGAAAAAATTACAGAAATTTCACATTTTAGTTTACTTATTACCATTATCCCCTATAAGTTTTACAAATCTCCAAAATCCCTCATTTTCGCGCATCAGATTAGTGTATCTCGCGCATTAGATTAGTGTATCTCGCGCATCAGATAGTGTATCATGTATAAAATGTACATCAAATTAGTGTATCATGTATAAAATGTAATGTATCTTACTTAACGATTAATGTATCTCGTGCATCAGATTAATGTATCAACGCTTATATTATTGTATCCGTTTGAGAGATTTATGTAATTATAAACTTTTAAGGGATAGATTGTAATTTTGCCTTAAAAGTATGTGATTTCTGTAATTTGTCCATTAAATTTGGAGTCCAAGTTACCATATAATATTTTTTTTGTTATTTTTATTTAATTATTAATAATATGTCAATATATTAATATAAATAAGTATTTCTAAAAATAAATTGACGGTGTAATTTTCTTGTCCACCGTCAGTGGAGGAAAATTAATCTCTATTGAGATCATGAAATTTTACAAACAAATGTGAACACTTTTTAAAAAATAATTGCAAGAGTATTATAGGAAAAATTTAATTAATATTTTCTTGATTTAGTAAGTTAGACAACTAATATGACACAACTATTTTTACTAAGATGATATACTAATATGGAACGAAGGTGGTATTAAAAAATATCTATTTTTGTAAGGACGACATATAAATATGAACGGAGAATGTAGTGTTTATAAATTTTGGAAATTATGAATATTAGGTCTAGATATCAATTGCGTTGGGAGAAACTATGAATATTAGTTTTTGTCTACCTACATTTTGGTGTACAACTTTGTACGTGTGTACACATCAAATCAATTAAGGGTGACAAAAAGTTTTAAAATATAAAAGGGAAAAGGGTAAAAAAAGCCACTAAACTATTCAAAAAGGTCTAGATATACCCCCGTTTAAAGTTTGGCTCACTCGTGCCCTCGCCGTCCAACTTTTGGTCTAGATATGCCTTTATGGGAGTTAGTTGGCCAGCTGAAAATATCCAACTCATTTTACATTTCTTTAAATGCCAAATGAAATTGTCACGTCATTTTTACATTACCACGTGACATTTATATTAAAGAGAAAAGACTCAAATATACCCCTAAACTATTCGAAAAGGTCTAGATATACCCCCCCCCTTTTAAATAAACTACCCGACCCATTTTCAACAATTTTTTTAAATTTTTTATTTTTTTCGGTAAATCTCAAAAATGAGTAATTGACTAATAGAAAATAGGAAAAATATGAAAAAAAATATATAAAATTAACGCCAAAAATTCACAAATAAATATAGTAACCTTAAATTCAACAATTTCAACAATTTTTTAAATTTTTTATTTTTTTTGATAAATCCCGAAAATGAGTAATTGATTAATAAAATATATGAAAAATATAACCTAAAAATTCAGCATAAAGTCATTTTCATATTTTTTATTAATCAATTACTCATTTTCGGGATTTATCGGAAAAAAAATTTAAAAAAATTGTTGAAATTGTTGAATTTAAGGTTACTATATTTATTTGTAAATATTTGGCGTTAATTTTATATATTTTTTTCATATTTTTCCTATTTTTTATTAGTCAATTACTCATTTTTGGGATTTACTGAAAAAAATAAAAAATTTAAAAAAACTGTTGAAAACGGGTCGGATAGTTTATTTAAAATAGGGGGTATATCACCTTTTCGAATAGTTTAGGGGTATATTTGACTCTCTTTCCTTTAATATAAATGCCACGTGGCAATTCCATTTGACATTTAAAGAAATGTAAAATGAGTTGGATATTTCCAGCTGGCCAACTAACGCCCATAAGGGCATATCTAGACCAAAAGTTGGACGGCGAGGGCATGAGTGAGCCAAACTTTAAACGGGGTATGTTTAGACCTTTTCGAATAGTTTAGGGGCATATTTGACCCTTTTCCCAATATAAAAAAATGACTCATGTTTTAAGAATTGAGTGCAGGTAACAAGTTTATGATTAGGATTTAATGTTAGTTTTTTTATTTACACTTTCAATCTTTCAAATAAAATCCTAATTTTCTAATTGTGGGGGAAGAACCCGCCTCTCTTTCTTCTTCTGAATTATCCGCGCTTTTCTTCTTCTTCTGAATTATCTGCGCTTTTCTTCTTCTTCCTCCTCTCTCTCAGCTCCGTTCTTCTTCTCTCACTTGTGTTTCTCATGTTGGTGTTGATGTTACTTTTGAAATGAAAGTTGAGTTGTTTTTTGAAAAATTAAAGAGGAAAACATAACATTTGTTCTCAATTTCTGGACTAACCCTTGTTTGTGTAGCTTGGGAATTACTTGAGAAGTGATTTTTAATCATTTTGATAAGTAAATTCATTTAATTTTATGTGCATTTTTCATTAAAGCTATTTTTTTAGTTATTTCTATCATTTCAGCAATGTTGCAGCAGGTTCTGAAATAGATCAAGTTGTTGCTGGAAAATGAGCAATAATAACTTAGATATGTTTTCAACAATGGCTGAAGGAAATACAATTGTTGACTATGTTTCAGTAGTTGCTGCATTTATTCAAAAGTTGTTGCAACATATTTAGCTGACGAAACGTATGCAGTAGTTGCTGAATAATCTATAGCTACTATTGCACATGTTGCTTCAACTAATAAAGCAGTTGCTGAATAAAATCCAACAATTGTTGTATTTTAATTTTAAATCATGACTAATTTTAATTTTTTTAAACCATATTATCTTCATGTACCTTCAATATCATTAATGGGGGATAAAATAACGCTTGGGGTTAATTGTCATGGTGAATGAGTTGATCCAACAATCATTTTATTTAGCGTTGGAAGGGTAAAGAATCGATCGAGATGATAACAATGATTGTGCATCGAGATGTCGCAAATGATAATTCTTTGAACGAAATCATTATCAAATGTGAATTAGGTTGTGAGTTGTCAGATATTGTCATCACTTACATTCACACTTGTAGTGAAGAGAAGAGGGCGGCTATTTTTAGGATTAAAAAATTAAGCTAGTTTGTTTACTTATTTGGAAGATGAAGCTACACCTATTTTAAGGATAAACGTGGTTGAAAGAGTGGTAGAGAACCACAATACATCTCAAAATCAACAAGTGTTAAATGGTGAAGGTTCGCAAGCAAATGAAGGTGAACAAACTGCACCTACTCCAGAAGTTGTCTCTAATACGTCGATAACACAATCAACACAATTGAATCGTGTTCAAGATGGCGAAATAAATTTTTATAATGGTATGTCATTAAAATATAAGCAAGTTCTGGATATTGCATTAAAATTGCTTGTGTGAAGAAAGATTTGAGATTTAAAAAAATGATAAACACGCGTTTGGTGTATAGTGTCAAGTGTGTACATCTTAAAAGTAGGTGGTGGTTGAGAGATGTAGAGATTAAAAGCTCTTAAAGGTTAAGTATGAAATGTTTCACACATGTGGTCCTCAACATCTTACGAGCCATAATTCACACGCTGCAACAAAAGTCATTAGTGCATACTTCAAAGATAAGTTTTCCAAGGGTAAAATCCCACCTACAAAAGATATGAAGACTTCAATCCGTGTGGAATTGAGCTGTAAAATAAGTTATTGAAAAATTTGGAAGGGAATCATGATTGCAAAGTCTTTGATAAGGGGAACACATGAGCATGGATGTATATCGTTATATGCTTAGTGCAATAAATGCGGAAACTAAGACATCATTGAAGCTTGATGAAAATAGTAAGTTCGAGTATTTTTTTATGACTATATGGGCTTGGATTCTTGATTTTAGGCAAATGAGAAAAGTCATAGTTGTCGATAGAACATTTTTTAAAGAAATGTACAGTGGAGTGTTGTTATCTGTTGTTGCACCAAATGTAGAGAAACATATTTCTTCAGTAGCTTTTTGTGTTGTTGATTCTGAGTGTGATGCCTCATATCGGTATTTTTTGAGCAAATAAGCAACTTTGTAGATGATACCCCTGAATTTTACATAATTTCTGATTGCCGAGCATTAAAAAAATAATTTCAATTGCCTACCCTTTAGCTCATTATGGATGTTGCATGTGACACCTCGAAGAAAATATTCGAAATAATTTTCACAATGGAAAAATCGTCTACCAGTTTTATAAAGAAGCACAAGAGTATAGTGAAGATGAATTCAATGATCACTTCAATCAAATCATAGATATGGTTCTAGGGGCCATAACACATCTTGAACACGTTGAATTTCACAGATGGAGTAGGATATTCTTTCCGGGAAACATGTATACTTTATTGTTATTATTTTTATATATCTATAGAGCTTGACATATTTGAGGTGTAGTAATTTACAACAACTGCTACATTTGATTCATCTGCAGTAGCAACTGTAAAATGTGTTGCAGTAACTGATGAAACAAATGCAAATTTAAATATCTTTAAATTAAAAATATTTATTTTTTATTTTTCAGATTTAATATCATGACATCAAACATTCTGAGTCAATTAATGCACTGTGTGTTGATGAAAAAGAATTTTTCATTTTTACTCTATTTGATAAAATGAATAAGAAGTTTGAAGAAAAATTTCATCAAAGAGGTATGGAATTCCACAATACGCCAACTATCTTTGTTCCTTCAATAGAAGGGGTCATTGCAAAAAATGTTAATATTGGAACAATTTATTGATTCATCAAACTGCTAACTACAAATATGTTATTTCTGGTCATGTTGCAGTTGCGGTCGATTTACATTGCAAATCTTGTTATACTTGTAGAGTCTTTGATCTTGATAAGATACCTTATCCACATGTTATGGCAGCACTCCACTCTTAATATGGTGAAGACTATGGGAGATAGATTTATAAATATTCTTCTTCATATTATAAGGTAGAGACATATCTTTTTACATACTTGGAGGAAATTAAACCCGTCCCACCATTGAAATTTTAGAAAAGGGAAATACCTCCTCCATATGTTGAACCAGTAAAGTTGGGAAGAAAGGCAAATAAGAGGCGGACATGTATCGGAGAATTATTTTCAACAAAAAAGAATAAATACTTCATATGCAAAAGGGTTCGGTACAAAAGAACTATATGCTTCGAGAGAAATGCTTCATAAAAACACTCGCTTTACTTGTTGTTTGTGAACTTTGTCTCACTTGTCGTTATTGTTGTTGTTTGGGTACTTCTGTTATTGAATGCTCTTGTTACCAATTATTGCAGCAGTTTACATTAATAACAACAGATGAACTAATTTACTACAACAGTTTACAATACTTTAATTGCTATAAATATTATAGCAACACTAGGAGAGCTACATCCGAAGTCTAACTTAATATAAATTAATACCATCTAACTAATAATCAATTTACTATAACAACTAACTAAAAATTTAGTAACTGCTAGACAACTCACAACTCGCTAAATTGATAAATAAAATTCAGCAAATAGCAAACTTGTTGATGTATGTTACAACAATTGCTACAAAAGTCTCAACAAGTAGATAACATGTTGATATATTTTACAACAATTGTTATAGTGGACCTAGCAAGTAGAGAACTTCCTGATGTATATATGTTACATCAATTACTATAGTTGTCCTAGCAAGTAGCTATTTTTCTACAACATAGTTAATTAAAATATCTATTAGATCTAACTTTTAGTGTAAAATTAGACTAACACTATTCTATTTATCAATTAAAATCGGCTTACATGTACAATTACTCGATCAATTGATTGCACATTACTTGTCTAATAACTATCTCAATGTATAAAGTCACTATTAAATCTAATTTGTAGTCTTGAATTGAATTAAAATTGACTCATTTATTATGATATAGGATTGATTAATTCAACTAATAATCATTTTACTATAATAATATTGACTGATATGTGCAATTCCCCATAATCGTATATTGCTTGTCTAACTACTATCTCAACGTACAAGATCACTATTATAACACCTCAAAAATATGAACTAAGATTGAACAAGAGAAAAGCCAAACCACGAAGGGATCCACGAGCCGTAAGAGGACCACGACCCGTCACCCTGCTCGTGGTTTTGCACCTAGCAAAATGTGAAAGACCACAGACCACTAGACGGTCTGTGGAGCTCCACATGGGCCGTGAAGTGGCCCGTGAAGAGACACAGAACCACCATGGATACTCTGAAGGACTACGGACCACTAGATGGTCCGTGGAACTTCACACGAGCAGTGAAGTGCTCGTGAAAGAGGCTTGACAGACTTTGAGGTGGGTCAACTTCAAACGATCATATCTTTTAGAAAAAATATGATTTAGGTGGCCCATAACCTATCAAATTAAAAGTCTTTGAGTCCTATTTCCAACACCACTAAGTTTGCATAACTCCGAGCCCGGAGTAAAAAGTTACTCATTTTAGTGAAGCCATGTCTGGCAGGGCATCTTCACGAGCTGCTAGATGGGCCATCATGCCTTAGACGGCCCGCAAAGCCCTTCTTGAAGTCACTTCGGCAACATTTAAGTCAGGGTCGCATTGGTCTTTTCCCCTATGCATATGGTACTTAAACTACGTCATTTTACCCAGTATAAGCTTAGTAAACTAGTCGGAAACTACCTAAAATCCTCATTCTCATAAAATCATCTTACTTAGAAAGAAAAAAAAATAGAAAGAGGCGACAGTTTCTCCCAAGAACAAGTAAAGGTTTTCTTCAAGTTTAGCCTCGAAATCCAAAGGATTTCTACGTAGTATTCGTCACCAGGTATGTCGAATTTCACTAGTGGGTTCCTTTGACCCATTAGGTCTCTAGAATTCAGTCAGTTCTTCAATTTCTCATAAATTGTTCAGACCTAGGGTTTTCAAAACCTTGGAGATTCATTGTGATTTTAGCTGCTATAGTTTCCACGATCTAAATAACATGTTTCTTGGAAAATTTGCATATCCCCATGTATAGAACTCAGAAACCTAGCTTATATTAACTATCAACATTTCATGAATTATACTTGCTAGGCAGATCAGTTAGAAAATCATGCTTCAGAAATCGAATTTCATATATATATGTTGCATTCTCAGATAGCATATCAGTATTTGAGCTACTCAATATTTCAGTGCATTTTAGCTATACATGTTCAGTTGGGGGTAGACTTAGCACCAACTTGGACTCGGGTTCAACGTACCCTCAAAGTCTTAGAACTGCGTGCCAACATAGGTTTAGAAGTCCCCTCTATTGGGCATCATTTTTTATTGATCACACAACAGTCATGCCTTTATACCCCTGATAAGGTATATTGGGTCCTCGCGATGGGGTGTATACATTGGACTCTAGGTTTAACTCACGTGGTTCATGTAAGTTAATAGTAGCTCCCACGGTCATACTTTTATTACATTGACCATGTTATCAGCATTTACTTCAGTATTCATTTCAACATGTCATCTTCATGATTAGTATTTGGTTACTGCATCTAGTTCAATTTTTAGTTTTTCAGCTTTACTTCAGTACAACCTATTCCCATGTTCAGTTTATATTGTTCAGCTTAGTATCTATATCCTGCATGCTCAGTAGATTCAAAGTACTGACACATACTTTTGCACTACATCATTGTATGATGTAGGTTCATGCGCTCAGCATCCAGATCACGCTTAAATCGACTTCCAGCCCATACTCAACAACTTTAGTGGTGAGCCCTCATAGTTCGAGGATGTTTCTTTATGTTGTTGGTTTAGTTAGATTATTATCAGTCCTTCAATATTTTTAGAGTTAGCTGGTGACTTATCCCAGCAACTCATCAGTATTAGAGGCTTTTAGACAGAGTCAGTGTTCAGTTGTTTTGGGTTGTTTCCCATGGATTTTCAGTCAAATCCTCACTTGTTCTTTTAGTTTTGACTCACTTTACAGTTATGTTTTCGCTTTCTTAGTTATATTTAAGTATGCTTGTGATATGTCAGACTCAGGTTTAGCTTGGGGTCACTTGTGATCCTAAGTCCCGTGTTACGTCTAGGGAGTAGCCTCGGGGCATGACAAACTTGGTATCAGAGCATTAGGTTCAAGAGTCCTAGGGTGTCTGGAAGCCGCACTAAGTAGAGTCTCGTTCATGAGTGTGAAGCACGTCACACATATGGGGGGAGGCTACAAAGTGTTCTAAGAAAAACTTCACTTCATTGTTATATTTATCGTGCGATTAAGTGTGATTTAACTTCTCCTTTCTAATCTGTCGTTATATATTTCAGATCATGCCTCCTCAGAGAGCTAACACACGAAATGTTAACGCACTGAATGCTAATGCAGTTCCTTCAGTCCCAAACCATGAGGTACGAATGTAGAGTTCCATAATGCGATCCAACTAATGGCTCAGACAATAGCCAACCAGACCAATCAGTAGGCCTTATTTCCTGCAAATCCCACTGGTGGATCAGCTGCAGCCAGGGTTTGAGACTTTGTTCGTATGAATCCACCAGAGTTTCTAGGGTTGAAGATTTGTGAGGACCCATAAAATTTCATTGATGAGGTCAAGAAGATTCTTGAGGTAATGCAAGTGGCTGGTACTGATAGTGTTGAGCTAGCATCCTATCAACTTAAGGATGTGGCTCATATCTAGTTCACGTAGTGGAAAGAAAATAAGGGTGTGGTTGTAACTCCTCTGATGTAGGATTATTTTACTGGAGCTTTTCTGGACAGGTTCTTCCCGAGAGAGTTGAGGGAGGCTAAGGCTCAGGAGTTTAAGAACTTGAGGTAGAATTATACAGGCTAAATTTTACTCAACTCTCCAAGTATGCTCCACATATGGTTGCCGATTCGAGAGCACTTATGAGCAATTTCTTATTTGGAGTATCCGATCTGGTGAAGACCGAGTGCAGGAATGCTATGCTATTAGGGGATATGGATATCTCCAGACTAATGACCTATGCTCATCAGGTTGAGGGAGATAAGCTAAAGGAACTGGCCAATGATAACAAAAAGGTTAGAACAGGCAACTATGAATACTCTCAACATAGGTCGGGCGATGTAAATCGCTCACAATTTCAGCAGAGGTCTACAACCCCAACACCTTCATCATCTAGTGTTCCATCCGCCAGGTTTTGACAGGATCAAAAAAGGAGGGCATCAGGCTCTAAGTCTCAGAGGAGTGCTTCAGGTAATAGGACTTTTCCATCTTCTTGGAAGTGTGGTAAGAACCATCTGGGCGAGTGTCTTACAAGTCGAGAGGGGTGGTTTGGGTGTGGTCAGTCTCGTCATAGGCTGAAGGATTTCCCTTCTGCCAGGCAAGGAAAAGGAGGTAACATTAACAGGGCTCAGTCTACAACTTTAGCAATGCGAGTAGGTCACCCCACTCAGCAGGGTGCCTCGTCTAGTACATGTGGTGGTCGGTCCTAGAGAAGGTTGTATTCTCTTCAGGCTCGCCAGGACAAGGATGATTCTCCTAATGTGGTCATTGGTAAGTTACAAGTCTTCCATTTAGATGTTTATGCATTGTTAGATCCAGGGGCTACACTTTCTTTTATAACTCCATATATAGAAGTAAACTTCTGTGTCAGTCCAAAAACTCTCTTAAAACCCTTATCAGTCTCTACTCTAGTTGGTGACCCAATTATATCTAGACGGGTATGCAGAAATTTCCCTGTCATAGTTTCCTAGAAAGTCACCTCATAGAGTTAGAAATGGTAGGTTTTGATATCATTCTAGGTATGAATTGGTTACATTTTTGCTATGCCTCAGTCGATTGTAGGACTAGGATCATTCGTCTTCAATTTCCAAACAAGCCAGTCTTATACTGGAAGGGTAGTAACTCAGTACCTGTAGGTTGGTTTATCTCGTACCTTAAGGTTAGGAAAATGATCCCTAAAGGGTATATCTATCATCTTGTTTGGGTTAAGAATTCAAACTCTGAAACTCCAACTCTTGAGTCAGTCCCAGTAGTAAATGAGTTTTCAGAAGTGTTTCTAGAAGATCTTTCGGAGTTCTTCCCAAAAGGGAAATTGACTTTGAAATAGATCTTTTTCCAGATACCCAGCCTATTTTGATTCCTCCTTAGAGAATTTCTCCAATTGAGCTTAAGGAATTGAAAGATCGGTTGAAAGACCTTCTAGATAAGGGCTTCATCAAACGCAGTATCTCTCCATGAGGTGCTCCAGTGTTGTTCGTGAAAAAAAATAGTTCTCTCAGAATGTGCATTGACTATCATCAGTTGAACAAAGTCACAATCAAGAATAAGTATCCCATCCCCAGGATTGATCACTTGTTCGACCAACTTCAGGGTGATAGTTGCTTTTCTAAGATAGACCTCAGATCTGACTATCATCATCTCGGAATCAGAGATAGTGACATCCCGAAGACAGCCTTCAGGACTCGATATGGTCAATATGAATTTGTAGTTATGTCTTTCGGACTAATAAATTCTCTGGTAACTTTCATGGACTTAATGAACATAGTGTTGTCAGGAAGAGCATGTGACTCATCTAAGAGTTGTTATGCAAACCCTCAAAGATCGCTAGCTATTTGCTAAGTTCAACAAATGTGAATTTTGGTTTCAATGGTCAGATGAGTGTGAGAAAAGCTTATTAGAATTGAAGACTAGGTTGACTACAACTCCTGTCTTGACTCTACCAGATGGTTCAGACGATTATGTGGTTTATTATGATACATCTAGGGTCGGCCTAGTGTGTGTGTTAATGCAACAAGGTAAGTTCATATGTTATTCTTCTAGACAGCTTAAGGTCCTCGAGAAGAACTACCTGACTGATGACCCCAAGCTTGCAGCCTTAGTGTTTTCTCTAAAGATTCGGAGACACTACTAGTATGGTGTTCATGTGGATGTGTTCACAGATCATAAGAGCCTCCCGTACGTGTTCACCCAAAAATAGTTGAATCTTTGTCAGAGTAAATGGCTTGAATTTCTCAAAGCTATGACATGAATGTGCTCTACCATCTAGGTAAGGCCAATATAGTGGTTGACGCCCTCAGCAGACTATCCATGGGTAGTGTGGCATATGTTGAGGAAGAGAAGAAAGAATTAGCAAAAGATGTTCACCTGCTTGCTCGCTTAGGAGTTTGCCTTATGGACACATCAGATGGTGGTGTGATAGTTTAGAATGGGTCAGAATCTTCATAGTAGTGGAGGTTAAAGGAAAACAGGATAGAGATCCTATATTACTTCAGCTGAAAGGTGCAGTTCATCAGCAGAGAGTTGAGGTTTTTTCCCAAGGAGGAGATGGTGTACTTCGTTGCCATGGTCATTTTTGTGTTCCTAAGGTGGGTGAGTTGAGGAAGCATATCCTTACAAAATCCCATAATTCCAAGTATTCTATTCATTCGGGTGCTGCTAAGATGTATCATGATCTATGGGAAGTCTTTCGGTGGAACGACATGAAGAGAGATATTACAAATTTTGTGACTAAGTGTCATAATTGTCAACAAGTTAAAGTAGAACATCAAAAACCAAAAGGCGTGACTCAAGAGATTAACATGCTTACATGAAAGTGGAAAGTGATAAACATGGATTTCATTACGGGTTTACCTCGTGCTCGCAGACAGCATGACTCTAGTTGGGTGATGGTGGACATAGTCACTAAGTCAGCTCACTTCTTGGCTTGCAATACTACAGATTCAGCGAAGGATTATGCTAGACTCTACATTAGCGAGATAGTCAGATTGCATGGGTTCCCTGGTCTATCATCTCAGATAGAGGTCCTCAGTTTACATCTCATTTCTGGAAATTGTTTCAAAAAGGTCTTGGTCAGTAATCTCAGTACAACATTTCATCCGCAGATGGATGGTCATGCAGAGTGTACCATTCATACCTTAGAGGACATGTTGAGAGCTTGCGTGATCGATTTCAAGGGTAATTAGGATAATCACCTACTTCTTATAAAGTTTGCCTATCATAATAGCTTCCATTCTAGTATTCAAATGACCCCGTATGAGGCACTATATGGGCATCGATGCAGGTCTCTGATTGTTTGGTTCGAAGTAGGTGAAGCAACCTTGATTAGGCCAGATTTGGTTCATGAAGCTATGGAGAAAGTTCAGCTCATTAGAGATAGACTAAAGATAGCTCAGACTCGGTAGAATTCCTATGCTGATGTAAGGAGAATGGACATAGAATTTGAAATTGATGATTGGGTTTTCCTGAAAGTGTCACCCGTGAAAGGGGTGATGAGATTTGGCAAGAAAGGGAAGTTCAGTCCCAGGTAGGAAGAAGAAGATGAACCTAAAACATCATTTATGTTCGTAGGGGAAAGGGTAGAGGGAAATTTTGAATGAGTAATTTGAACAGTTTGTTGTGGGGAGGGTGGGTTATTTTTGTGTTTTATCAAAGTTTTAGAAGTCCTAAAAAATACATTTTACCCCCTACTTAATTTAATCCCTAATTAGTAGAAAATTTGAGCTTGGTTAGTTAAAGTTGTCACCTTTTTTTAATTTGAAGACTTGGACTCATTTTTCACGTGAGAACCCCTCTTTTCATTGTGCCTCCCAAATCGCTGAAGCTTTTTAGGTAGGATTTTTTCCTGTTATCATCAGAAGTAGCGGAGCCACCAAAGATGGGAAGAAGAAGGGAGCCACATATTAGTGATGGATTGTGCAAAGCTCGTTGAGGATAACATCATGAAAATCGCCTCCTTGGAGAAGTTTCTGCATGAGCGCATCAAGGCTGAAGCTCTTGGTGACCCCGTGATTTTCACTCGTGACAAAATCAAAATCATTGTCATCTCCAAGAGTTATTTGAAATACTTGACTAAGAAGTATCTAAAGAAGAACAATGTCCATGATTGACTCCGAATAATTTCCTCAAATAAGGATCGTAATGTTTATGAGTTGAGGTACTTCAACATTGCTGACAATGAGGTTGATGAGGATGATTGAGAAGTTTGAATTGGTCTTCTTGATAGATCTTCCTTTGTTTAACTTTAGTTTTGTAGTTCTTCATTATCTAAAATTATGTGTCTTGTGTAGGGGTGTGCATTCAGTTTTTGGGTTTGGTTTTACGAGACAATTAAATGAAAGGTGTCAATTAAGTCTTGCTTTGGTTTTTCGTGACGCTTTGACCAAGAAAGGGTCAAATCCACTTTAAAATGTAATTAAGTAAATTTGGGACCAAATTAACATTTTCAAAACTTTCTAATCTTTTATAAAATACAAAAAAAAAACACTTCATTTTTCAACTTTTATAATTCTATCCAAACCATTTTTTTTAAAAAAGTAAATGAAAATAGAATTTTCTCTTCTTCTTCTCCCAACGATCACTCTTCTCTTCTTCTTCTTCCTTAGAAATCTGAAAATGTAACGACCCGAGAGCACCCCCTAGTCGTTACCGGCGTATTCGACCTCTCGGAGGTCTTATACAAGCCCTTAGCATTCGTCACTGCATTATCATAGAAAAATAGCGGAAAATTTAAAACTTTTCATAATATAACACAAGACTTAGAAAGTCACCTCATTAAAACCTTTAATACACAATCAGAATACTACGTCTCGAAGTAGCCATCTTAAAACACGACTACAACATAAGAGGGACACATCCCTTACAATAAAAAAGAAACTACTATCTAATACATTGAACTTAAAGAAACTCTTTAACATAAAGGTCCTTGAATCTTTAAGGACACACCCGAACTTGGGAATAGTAAGCCAAGCTCATCACTTCTAGGAAAGTCCTTTAGCCGCCACCACCTACACTTGGTGTAAAAAGTTGAAGAAGAATGGTGTTAGTACAAGAATGCACTAAGTATGATAACCATGCAAAAACATGCTTTTAAGAGGACATTTAGTTGGAAACCATGTATCATGCCTTTTTAGAGAAACTTCAAGAACCTTTAACACATTAGGCACAATATAAACCACATACATCATCATACACATGGAAACCATTCGTAATAGCGCATAAAGCCACTTATAACATTTTTGGCACATTCAATGCATACAATACATTACCTTCCTCTCTATCTTAACTCTTTTACTCAAGCAACCCTTAGGGAATACTTGGTGCAATGCATCACCTTAAGGCTACCAAAGGTGAACTTGCATATAGCCTTCATAAATCCAACCACATATATTCATAGAGTCATAAGCACACCATAAGACATA
>JAJOOS010023862.1:0-34957 GCA_029582725.1 Solanum chiquidenum
TATACAAGTTGGTAAGGAGACATACCTATGGGGGTCTTGTATGTAGTGCGATAGGCCCAAAGAGCATCATCAAGCTTTCTTGACCAATCCGTTCTATTAGCATTCACAGTCTTCGCCAAAATCTGTTTGATTTCTCTGTTGGACACTTCAACTTGCTCACTAGTCTGCAGATGGTAAGGAGTGGCTACATTGTGGCGGACACCATATTTCTCAAGTAGTGCCTTGAACAACTTATTACAAAAGTGGTAACCTCCATCGCTAATAATAGCCCTCGGTGTACCAAACCTGGAGAAGATATTATTTTTCAAGAATGCGGTGACACTTTTACCTTCATTGTTGGAGAGCGCAACTTCTTCCACCCACTTCGATACATAATCAACCGCAACAAAAATATACTTCATCCCATGCGAACTCACAAATGGACCCATAAAATCAATGCCCCATACATCAAACAACTCTATCACCAATATAGGATTCATGGGAAGCTCTTGCCTCTTCGAAATCCCTCCTTCTCTCTGGCAACGATCACAAGACTTGGCAAAATCATGTGCATCTTGGTGGATAGTAGGCCAGTAATATCCACACTGCAAAATTTTATGTGCAGTTCGAATACCACTATGGTGCCCACCAACAAGCGCTGAATGACATGCTTCAAGTACACTCAACATCTCAATCTTGGGTACACATCGATGAATAATCCCATCAACACAACTACGATACAAGTAAGGCTCATCCCAAAAGAATTTCTTCACATCATGCACAAACATTTTCCTTTGATGAAAAGACAAATCTGGGGGCACAATATCGCTTGCTAAATAATTAGCAAAGTCTGCGAACCAAGGAATCAAATCATGAGAGGCATCCAATACCTGTTCATCTGGAAAAGCATCATTAATTTCAGCCCCATTACCAAGTTTTAGCATAGCCTCTTCCTCTAATCTGGACAAGTGATCAGCAACTTGGTTTTCGGTTCTCTTTTTATGTTTTACTACAAAATCAAACTCTTGCAGCAATAATACCCATCTAATCAACCTTGTCTTTGCATCCTTCTTTGCCATCAAATACCTCAATGCAAAATGGTCAGTATGCACTATCACCTTGGTACCAAGTAAGTAGGATCAAAATTTCTCAAATGCGAAAACTACCGCAAGGAGCTCTTGTTCAGTCATAGTATAATTCTTCTGGGCAACATTTAGAGCCTTGATAGCATAGTAAATAGGGTGAAGAATTTTCTCTCGCCTCTGTCCCAATACTAAACCAAGCGCCACTCCACTCGCATCGCACATTACCTAAAATAGTTGTCCCCAATCCAGTGAAATAATGATAGGTGCAGTAACCAACTTCTCCTTCAACTCACCAAATGCTCTAAGACAATCCTCATCAAAATAGAAATTACACTCCTTCTCGAGCAGTTTGCACAAAGGATGTGCAATTTTTGAGAAATCTTTGATGAATCTCCTATAAAAACCTGCATGCCCAAGAAAACTCCTCACACCTTTGACAGAGATAGGTCGGGGAAGTTTTTCTATTCCTTCAACTTTCGCTTTATCTACGTCAATGCCCTTTTCAAAATTCGATGACCTAGAACTATCCCTTCTTTCACCATAAAGTGGAACTTCTCCCAATTAAGCACCAGGTTGCAATCTTCACACCTTTTAAGTACTTCGGCCAAATGATTTACACATCGATCAAAAGAGTCACCTACCACAGAGAAATCATCCATGAATACCTCAATAGTGTCCTCCACCATATAAGAGAATATTGACATCATACAACGTTGGAAGGTCGCTAGAGCATTGCACAACTGAAAGGGCATCCGTTTGAAGGCGAAAGTCCCATAAGGGCAAGTGAAGGTGGTCTTCTCTTGGTCCTCCGGAGCTATAGAAATCTGATTGTAGCCCGAATAACCATCAAGAAAACAATACCAACCCTTTCCAGCAAGTCTATCCAACATCTGATCCATGAATGGCATAGGGAAATGGTCCTTTTCTATCCAAGCATTTAGCTTTTGGTAGTCCATGCAGACTCTCCATCCAGTCACGGGCCGCATCGGAACAAGATCGTTTCTCTCATTAGGAACCACAGTAATCCCACCTTTCTTGGGCACACATTGAACAGGACATACCCAACTAGTATCTGCAATGGGGTAGATAACTCCAGCATCCAACAACTTGATGATCTCCTTTTTAACTACCTCTTGCATAGGTGGATTTAATCTTCTCTGGTGCTCAATACTGGGCTTATAATCTGGCATGAGTTGGATTTTGTGAGAGAAAATACCTGGAGGAATCCCAATAATATCCGCAATAGTCCACCCAATAGCTCACTTAAACCTTTGTAACACAGTCACCGAGCACTCTACTTGTCTCGCATTCAAATATGCCGCAATAATGACCGGCAAAGTATTCTCTCTGCCCAAGTATACATACCTCAAATGCTGTGGTAGAGTCTTAAGCTCCAATTTTGGTGCCTCCACAATAGATGGTCTTGCGGGTGGGGACTCGCGATTCTTCATGTCTAACTCATACTTCTTTGGTTTGGACCGATATTCACACCTATCGAGTGCAGCTATCAACTCATCATACTCTTCAATACCATCACTATCGAAATTCATCATAACTGCTGCTAGTGCCTCAACACTGAGTCGCTCTTCAATTTGCACTTTTGTTCCACTCTCAACTCTGTAAGTTATAGCATATACCGTTTGGAGCTCACCAGTCTGCTTCATGTATCTACAAATATTAAAAGTTTCTTCTTCATTGTTCAGTCTAAATTTTATCTGTCCCTTCCCCATATCAACCAATGCACGACCTGTGGCAAGGAATGGTCTCCCAAGGATGATGGGAACATCAAAATCAACCTCACAGTCAAGAATCACAAAATTAGTTGGAAAGATGAACGAATCCACTTTTACTAGCACATCATGTAATACACCAATGGGCCTTTTCACACTTCGATCGGCCATAAGAAGTCGCATCGTAGTAGGTTTTGGATCCCCTAGACCCAACTTCTTGTAAATAGACAATGGCATGAGGTTGATGCTAGTACAACATCTTGTACTCCCTTCTTCTTCTTCCCCTTTGTACACTCTCGTAGGGAGAAATGCTTGTATTTTTCCGAGGCTTGTCCTGCCAATTCCATGACTCATTTGGATAGAATGTCTACTTGAGCTACTAGAGCATCCCATTCCTATTTCATTTTGGCTTCCTTGCTGGTTTCAACCATGCCATCAAGGAGAGTTTCTACTACTTCATAGGGCTGATGTAGCATACCTCCCATGAAAAGTTGATCATCGATACTTCTATTTTTGGGTCCAAGACCCCCATAGAAGCATTATAGTTGTGCTTTGTCGGCTATCCCATCAAATGGGCATGGTTCTAGCACTGCTTGAAATTCAGCCACATTTCCTTAGTGGTTTCATTCCCTACTTGTTTGAACGTTAGGAGGTTGTCCCTAAGATTCAACAGTTTCAAGAGGGGGTGATCTGTTTGATAACCATAATGATCTTTCATCTCTATGTTTCTGCTTCCATACACAACCAAACAAAACGAAACTAAAAGTAAAGTCAGTGAACTACAATTAAGAAGAACAAAATTTTATTAAACTAAGAATTCTCAAATGATACAACTCCCCGATAGCGGCGCCATTTTAATGTTTGTGTAATCCAGATACAACTTCCAATACAATTGTCTACGATCATGCAGTTGTATAATAACCCAACCAAGGATTGGGGTTGAGTCCCAAGGGAGTGGTGGTGAAAATTAATAGAAAAAAAAGGTCTAATTAGTCGTAGCTAAAAACATTATCGAATAAAAATATGATAAATCTTGGGAGTAAAGCAAGCATCAATTAACGATGGGGGTTTGTCACAAGTAAGCAAAAACAACAAAAATATAAAAAGTACTAATATGGAGTCTGGATTCTTGGGATGTGATCGGAATACGGGATAGACTAAATCGTTGGGTACATGCTTTTGGTAGTAAATTCATTGAATATTTGTGACTAGGCTAGACTATAGTGGGGTAAATTCTCTCTCGAGCAACTTACGCCGAATCAAATGGGTTCCTCTCGGACACCCACTTGCCGCATGAAGAACAACCTCCGCCTTAGCCCACTCACTCTCTCGAGCTGAGTGTATGGGAATGATACTAGGGTTCACTTTCTTGAGCTGAACCTCATGTCGACCCACTCGCGCCTGCCATCAATTTAGTAGTCTTAGTTTTACGACCTCTCTCAAGCAAGCCGAAAACACAAAGGTGAAATCGTATTTGCACCTGCATTTTCATTAAGTTCCACCACAACTACTAAACGAAATCACATCAAAACAAAACATAAACCACCAAAAAGCAAGACCCACTATATTATCTAACCCATATTCACAAAATCACACCCCAAGAATTGGGGTTTTAGCTAGACATGCTAAAGAGATAGAAATTTATACCAAAATGAGTTTGCATTCAAATGGGTATGAAGATTTAAGTCTCAAAACAAGTCAAGAGTGAAGAATCCACAAGACCCAAGTCCAAAATCTTGGAGTTGAAACCCTTTGAACCTTCAAGTTCTTCAAAACCCTTTCTCAACTTAGAACTCAAAAATAGAAGCTAAGTCTGAAAAATATAAATGTTCAAAGCTAACAATTCTTTTTAAAAAATGATAATTCTCAATGAGTATTTATAGGATTCAAAAATATGTACTGCAGTGGATCATTCGGCATCGTTAGTTGGGATCGCCGATATACTCGGTGATCCACCCTTTGGTAGGTTTCATCGCAGTCTTGCTCTATCCTTCAGCATCGTCGTGTTTGGATCATTGGGTGACATAGTATTGCTTAGCGGAACTGCTCGGCGGCACGCCTACTGCTCCTTTTATCCGCCGATTTGATCCTTTCCTTCAGGGTTTAGCACACTGGAACAAAAGGCGATCTCCAGGCTCATCGGTGGCTCGCCAACTAGACTCGGCGATTCTCAAACCTTAATTTCTTTTTTCTTTCAACCACTTTTGTTCCTATTTGCTAAGTAGTGTCCATGCTTTCCCTCAAACTTCAAATACCTGAAACTAAAGGGTGTTCATCAGTAATTAAACAAAAACATGCATTTGAGGACATTAATTCTATCAAAATATAGCCCTAAATGAGTCCAATTTGTTGACTCATCAGCAGTGTCAAGGCTTCCCAAGCCTTGCCTCCACATGCCTATGTGATTTTCACGATCACTCCCCCATGGCTCGTCAAGGGTACTAAGGCCTGTGGTGGCGCCCCTGGTCCGTTGACCAGTAGCTCCCTTATTATCCACCAACTCCCATTAAGCTAAGGCAACCCCATGAGCCTTCCCATGGCCCGTGGTCATGACCACGAGTTGTGAAGTGCCTCATGAAGTGGTTCCTTGGCTTGGCACCTCACAAGGGCACACTGCCATGCCAACCACGGGTGGCACCACGATTCCTGGTGGCCACCACGGGTCAAAAAGACCCTCGTGGCCATGGTAGGCAGCGTCCAAGCCTAGTTTTTAGGCAGCCTTGTCCCCTCACCATGGCCTACACCCAAAAACCTTATCCCTTGCCTTAACCCTTGACGTTAACCCTCACGTTTAGGCTCTATATTAACCTATCATTTTCCAAGTCGTTACATTATCCCCCCTTAGGAACATTCGTCCTTGAATGACACTTTAAACACATTAAGGAATAACGACTCAAGACTAGCAGCCCATCATGCATGACACATCAATACAATGCACAAAATCATAGGAGGAAAGATCAACTCCACATCAATAAGCTCAATGCAACACAAGAAAGTAGGAACTACATCTACAAACTCATTATGTACAAAAACCTCAACATTTCTCATTTCGTTGGAGGAATTTCCTTCTCCAACTCACATCATGCTCATCTTAACATCATTAAGAACATTATGCAACTCTTCATAAAAGCACATTTAGGCATGTTCAATAATCAACCTCATCAAGCATATAGACAATTCATAATAGATGCACATCCACATGAGGAACACAATTCATGAAAACTCATTTTCTCATATAAACATAGACTCATTAAGAACATGCATAACATAAGAAGACCATGGAAACATCTAATCACACATGACTCCAAAACATGAAACAAGCTACAAGAAACTCTTGGTCTCAAGCTTGAATATGAATAGAAGGAAAGAGATAAGGATATCAAGACACTCAACAACCTTACTATTCAACATACTATCCCCCACTTAGGAGTAAACCCAATTAAGGTTAACATGAAAACATCATAGGAACCTCAATATAACACTCACAATCTATAAGCAACTATCACATACCGGTGCCTTCATCCGGATGAGCTCCTTTGTCCTTGTTAGTTTGAAGCACATAGAAATAATTTTTCTTTGGAGCATTAGGATCCGAACCATCAATTGAAACTTGCTTATCAGCCCTTCCTTTTACCGAGAGTGTTGGATAATCTCTCATCTTATGACCCTTCTTTCCACACCCAAAGCAACCATTCGTGCCGGCAAGGCACTTACCCAAATGTTGCTTCCCACACTTGGCACATCTAGACCTCTCAAATAAAGAACCACTTCCATTCCCTCCTTGAGACTTAGGGTTAGACACCCTATCATTGTTGACCATTTAGGAATGTTGATTGGAGAACCTCTTTTTGGACCTTGGTTGACTTTGTTCATCAGACCTAGACATCTTCATCTCTCTACTCTTTCTCTCAAGTTTGAACTCCTGAATAGATTGAGCATACACAATGAGTCTAGAAATGTTTCTGTCATCATGAAACATTGTCGTACGACACTTTTCCTTAACTTGGTCGGATACACTGGTCACAAATTGACTCATCTCATCCCTAGGGTTGGACACCAAATATGGAGCATACTTACACAATAGGGTAAATTTCAAGGAATACTCCTCCACACTCATGCTCCCTTGCCTAAGGTTGATAAATTCCTCCACCTTAACCTCCCTCTTCTCACGGGGAAAGTACCTACCAAGTTAAACTTTCTTAAACTCCTCGCATTCTATAAGACCCTCTTCTATAGGCCTATTGCTTTTCCATTGAGTGAACCAAAGTTGGGAAACATCCTTCAATTGCTTGGAGGCAAGTTCCGCTTTTTCTCTAGAACTCACCCCCATAGCATTGACTATCTTATACACCTCATCCAAAAACACTTGGGGATCCTCTCCCACCTTATAACTAAGAAATATCAGAGGATTCATCCTCATACAGTCCCTCAACCTAGATCCATAGTAATCTCATTAGCATTCACTCTAGGCCCCACATCCTTATTAACTTTGGTTGTCATAGCTTGGGCTAAGGTTAGAAAATCTGACCTAATCTCTTCATTAGTCATGGCCAGAGCATCAACCGGAACTTGGTTGTCTTGAGGAACTTGGTCACCTTAAGGACCTTGAGGATCTTGGGGAGGAGCTACCTCATTCACATTATCCTATTCTACTATTCTTGCGGGCGTCCTTCTTGTATTCATATCTTATAAACACAAGAGAAGGATTAGGAAAAGGACACTTAAAGAGATAAACTCTAAGGCATAACTTCAAGAATAATGAAAGATGTGTAACTTTCTATCGTCTTATAACCTCTCACTCATAGATGTGTCGCGACTCACTCCAATGAAGAAGACTCTACTAGGCGTGGCTTGTGAGATATCAATCCTAAAATCATTCCCAAAACCTTATGCTCTGATACCATGTTTTTTATGACCCGAGCCTACACCCCGAAAATGACACAGTGTATAAGACTCCAAAAAGTTTCATACAAGCCTCATAGCATTCATAACATTTGACATAACGAAAATGATACGGAACAAAAACCTTATTTAAAACCATACAATCAAAAACAACCCCACAAATTAATTAATTAAAATGAAATTACCTAAAACACCCTGAACTAAGGCAGCCCCGTCAGGGACCACACCCACTTTAACAGTTCGTGAGGGGCACCACGGCTCGTGGTGGTGCCTATGGTACCTTAGGCAGTGTACCTCTCTAACTTGCCAAGCCTTCAAGGGCCTGGGCCTACGGCAAGTCCATCAGACCTCCCACGATCTGTGGTCAAGACCACGAGTCATGGTTGAGGTCGTGCTCTTTAGGTAGTGTCAAGGCTTCCCAAGCCTTGCCTCCACACGCCTAAGTGATCTTCACGATCACCCCCTATGGTTCATCAAAGGCACCACGGCCCATGGTGGCGCCTGAGGTCCCTTGACCACTGGCTCCCTTATCATCCACCAACTCCCATTAAGCTAAGGCAACCCCACGAGCCTTCCCACGGCCCGTGGTCATGACCACGAGTCGTGAAGTGGCTCGTGAAGTGGTGCCACACTGCCATGCCAACCATGGGTGGCACCACGATTTGTGGTGGCTACCACAGGTCAAGAAAACCCTCGTGGTCATGGTAGGCAGTGTCTAAGCCTAGTTTTTAGGCAGCCTTGGCCCCTCACCATGGCCTACACCCAAAACCCTTAGCCCTTTCCCTTAACCCTTGCCGTTAACCCTCACATTTAGGTTCTAGATTAACCTATCATTTTATGAGTCGTTACAGAACCACTCGGCGATTCGATGACTGCTCCTTTTGGTTGCCAACTTGGTTCTTTCCTTCAAGGCTTGGCACACTGGAACTTTAGGCGGTCAAGTAGCCGTTCGGCGACTCGCCAAGTGGACTTGGCAATCACCAGGCTTGCCTTTCTTCATTCTTTCAGCTTGTTTTCTTACTTTTTGCAAATTAGTGTCCTTGCTTTGTTCCTCAATCCATATACCTAGAAATCAAGGGTTTTACATCTGTTATTGGCACAAAATAAGTATTTGAGGACACTAAACCTATATAAATAAAGGCCTAAATGAGTTCAATCTTGGACTCATCAGTGCCTCCTTTGGTACCTATAAAGTTGCTGCCTAAAGTTACTCAACTGTTCCCCAAAGATTAAAAAAGAGGGATGAAGACACAAAGTTCCAAAAATGTCTTTGCGTTTTTAAAACTCTTTCCATTAATCTTCCTTTGGTGGAGGCTTTGTTGGAAATGCCGGGTTATGAAAAGTTTATGAAAGAGTTGGTCACAAAGAACAGAAGTATGGATTTTGAGATAATTGAAGTATCCCATAGTTGTAGTGCCATTATGTCAAGCAACGTAGTTGTCAAGAAGAATGATCTGGGGGAATTTACTATTTCATGCACTATCGGGATGTTCCAATTTGCTAAAGCATTGTATAATTTTGGGGCTAGTATAAACTTGATGTTCTATGCCATTTTAAATCAACTTGGGTTGGGTGAACCAAAACCTATAACTATGTGTCTTCTCATGGCCGACCACTCTATCAAGCACCCCATGGGAATTCTTTATGACATTTTGGTAACGGTGGACAAATTTATATTTCCAGCTAATTTTGTGATCCTCAATTGCGAGATTGATGCTGAGGTCTCTATTATTCTTGGTAGGCTATTATTGGCTACCGACAAAGCTCTAGTTGATGTGGAAAGAGGTGAATTGACATTTCGGATAAATAGTGAGGAAGTTACATTCAATGTTTGCAAATTGATGAAGCAACCAAGAAACCTTCATGTGATATTGGTTATTGATGTGATTGATGAAGCAGTTGCTAGTGTGAGTGAAGTTTCTTGTGTTGGTGAATCTTTTGCAGCCGTTCTTTTGAACTATTATGTGGAGGAAATTCAAGAGTATGATGAATTGGTGGCTGCTCTATCTAGTTTAGGTTCTTATTCTAAGAGAACTTTGAAACTTGATATCAATTTGAAGAATAGAGAAAGTCCTCCCACAAACCCATCTATTGAAAAACCACCAAAGCTCAAATTGAAGGTACTTCTCTCTAACATTCGTTATGTGTTCTTGGGAGCCAATAATACTTTGCCCCATGATTATTGTGGTGGATTTGATTCAATGGCAAGTGCAATTGCTCTTTAGTGTGTTGAAGAGGCTTATCAAAGTTATTGGGTGGACGATTGCCGACATTATGAGAATTGCTCCCGATATTTGTACTCACAAGATTTAATTGACTAGTGATTGTAAGCCAAGTACTGAACATCAAGGGAGGATGAATCCTCCAAAGGATTGCCGACATTATGGGAATTCCTCCCGATATTTGTACTCAAAATTATATGGTCTCTATTTTTGCCAATATGGTAGAGGATTCAATGGAGGTTTTCATGGATGACTCTTTGGTTGTGGGAAATACATTTGAAGCATTCCTTGAGCACCTTGGTAGAGTTTTACAAAGATGTGTCGAAATAAATCTTGTTCTAAATTAGGAGAAATACCATTTCATGGTTATGAAGGGTATTGTATTGGGGCACAAAATTTTGGGACAAGGCATACAAGTTGATCAAGCTAAAGTTGAAGTTATTTCCATGTTTCCTCTTCCTATCTCGGTGAAAGGTGTTAGAATTTTCTTGGGTCATGCGGGTTTCTATCGAAAGTTCATAAAATATTTCTGTAAGGTTGATCACCCTCTTTGTGAGCTACTTGAAACGAATGTTGTTGTCTCCGGTGAGAAAGATATTAAAGAGGACTGTCAGGATGAGTTGGTGATGGTTGTGTAAAATATTACTCCGCCTTGGTATTCTGATTTTGCAATTTATGTGGTGTGAGGGAATCTTCCCGATGGGCTAAATTTTACCAATGAAAGAGGTTCATTTTCGATGTAAAGAAATACTTTTGGGATGAACCTTACCTATTTTGGGAGCGGACCACATGATTAGAAAGTATGTTTCGGAATTTGAGGTAGATGTTATTCTTGATGCTTGCCACACGTCACCGGTTGGTCGACACCATAGTGAAGTACGTACAGTTGCGAAGGTACATCAAAGTGGTTATTATTGGTCGACATTGTATCAAGATGCAAACTCCTTTGTTAAGAAATGTGTTCAATGCCAAAAGCAAAGAGGTGTGTGGCGAAGGCATGAATTACCTCTCACTCCTATTCTAGAGGTTGAGTTGTTTGATGTATGGAGAATCGATTTCATGGACCTTTTTTTGAGTTCGTATAGGAACAAATACATATTTGTGACTATTAACTATGTCTCTAAATGGGTAGAGGTTGTGGCCTTACCTAATAATGAAGGTAAAAGTGTTGTTCAATTCCTTAAGCGATACATTTTCACAAGGTTTGGCACTCGACATGCAATTATTAGTGATGTGGGCTCTCACTTTTGTAACCGAATGTTTGCATCATTGTTTATAAAGTATAGAGTTAAAATAAGGCTGCTACCCCTTATCATCCGCAAACAAGTGGACAAGTTGAGGTGTCAAACGAGGAAATCAAAGGAAACATGGCCAAGACTTTTCAAATCGGCCGGTTCCGGAAGTTAGATGACGCTCTTTAGGCGTATATAACTACGTTAAAGACTCCAATTAATATGTACCCGTATCAATTGATGTTCGGTAAGTATTGTCATCAGTCGGTGGAACCTGAGAATAAGGCGTTCTGGGCCTTGAAGGCCATGAACTTTAATTAGAAGGATGCATCGAAGGATAACGTTGATCAACTCCACGCTTTGGAAGAGTTTAGGCTTCGAGCTTATGAAAGTTCAGTTCTTTATAAGGAGAAAATGAAGAAATGGCATGATGCAAAAATCCTTCATCGTGAGTTTAAAGTTGGTGATCTTGTGTTGCTCTATAACTCATGTTTGAGACTCTTTCCTCGAAAACTCAGGTCCAAATAGTTGGGACCATTCAAAGTGAATCATGTGTTCACTAATGGGGCAATAGAAGTTAAAAGTGAGGATGGTTCGGTGTTCAAGGTGAATGGGAAAAGGCAAAAGATTTACTTTGGAAAGCGCCCCAATGTAACAGTGATTGATGTGGTATATTTTGATGATGCTTGAATGCAAGTCCATGTTATCGTGTCGTGGCGTTAACTAAGGCGCTTTTTGGGAGGCAACCCAAATTTTTATTTTTATTTTTTGAATAACGTTTGTTGGAGTTCGTATCTTGGAAAGAAGTAAAATGGGCGAGGGGCTGGACCAATTGGCGAGTCAGTGAATTACCCCTATAATCGCCCAATTACATCGCCAAAGGAAGATAAAAATTGAGGAAGGTTCTCGAAGATTGGGGGAGCTTATGGATCACCACCTTTCTGCACCTTCTAAAGGCCATAGGTTCTTTTTGATTTGGTGGGCTGAGACCGATTCGGCATACCGCCGAATCGATTCGGCGACATTAGTAAGGTCGCCAAATGGGGCACGAACTGAAAAGTCATGTCCTTTTAAATTCGAACTTTCCCTTTTATTTGAAATTTTCAACTCCTCTTCCCTTTCATTCAAATTTTAGAATATATTTTTCTTGTTCGTGTGTCGTGTGCTTTGAATCATAAGCGTGTGGTGATCCATTTTTCCTACTTTTTTTGCCGAGTGTCTCTTTGTCTTTAATTTGAGGTTGGTTTACTAAATCTTGTTCATTTTGAAGCCGAAATAGAATTGATAATGGGTAGTGTAATGTATTCTTCGTTTTTAGTTGATTGTGGTGCTTTGATTGTATGCATATTGTCTCGTAGAACTTGAATTTGAAATCAAGCATGCTAAAATCAATCTTTTAGGCCAATTTCATTTAGTTTCTCGTGTTTGTGTTGAAATTGTTGGTGTTGCATGTTGGATTTTGTGCGGATAAAGTGTAAGTATCCCGAATTCAACTAAATAACTAAAAGTTACCCCATGATGGATTGGGTGACATCGTTCTTAAAGGCAAAGTCAACGTTTTGTTGAATTTGAATCAATTGCGGGGAAGTCTGAGTACCCCAGCATAGAAATTCAGCGTGGGTACGTTAGAATTTCTTGAAATTGTGCATGAATTGATGTGTTGTAGGCTGTGGGTTGTAAATAAAAAAAAATGATTGGGGAGATGATGCGTCGGCAATTCCATTGAGCTCGCCGAGTTCATCAAACTTCCTCCCCACCCCTTTTCTGCTAGGTTGATGAAGAGGAACCACTGTTACTTTCGCGGATGACCCTTTAACTCGTCGAATGGCACTGGTATCACCTTTTTTATCTTTATTTTTGCTGAATTTTTCATAACATTGAGCGAGGTCTCTCTGATCGCCGAGTGAACTCGGTGACTCGCCGAATGGTCTTTGGTTTCACATTTTTGTACTGAATTTTTGCTGAGTTTTTCTGTAACATTTGGCGAGTCCCCTTTTACTCGCCGAAATGAGTCAACAACGCACATAACCGGTTAGTGATTTTTCATGCAGATTTTGAGAATGCTATTTCACTAACCCTTTGCAACCACATTTAATCTCGTTTGTGCTCTTTTGCAGGTATGGCTAAACCCAAGGTTCCCGCACGAGGTCCACCACCCAGGAAGAAGGCCAAAGGGGTTCTGATCGCAATGTTGGTTGAAACTCCATGAACTACTTGTCCGACGAGTTGTAAGGGTAATGACAGGAAGCCGGTCATGTTGGAGTCAAGCTCTGATGACAGTGGTAACCTCGGCTCCATTCAGTTCATCACCTTCGAGTCTCAGAGTGAGGAAGTTGTGTAGTCTGGGGCCCCAGAACATACTCTGGTTCCCGAAGCAGAGTTAGTAAAAAGGAAGCGTTTAGAGTAGCGGTCTAAAACAACTCATGATCCATTGACATTGCCTCCAGCACCACCAGCATCTCAGGTACCACAAGTGCCTCTTGTTCCAGTGCATTCTCCTCGATCCATGAATAGGTTGAAGGTTGTTGGCTGGCGGACCATACACGAGGAGAAGCAGTTTTCCAAATGAGGAGTGGTGGACAAACACCCCACTGTTTGGGAGACCTTGAGGTACCAAAAATTCAAGCAGTTCACCAAACCCCGGAATCTATATGTGCCTACATGGGTTCTGGAGATCTATGAAGGGTTTGCAAAGTTGGTCCCAAAGGGGAAAAAGAAGGCATGGTTGTTGGCACCGGTTGAGTTTGTTGAGGTTCACGGAAAGAAAGTCAAGTGTAGTGAAGCATATATAAATGGTGAGTTGGACTGTACGACACAGACTCAGCACTTTTTCACCAACAAGATTAAACTATAGACTCTAGATGATTTAAAGGGGTGGCTTGCCCATCGCCGTGTGACGCCACGCCCCCATGGATCGAAGCGGGAGTAGCTAATGAGAAGACGGACCTGAAAATCGTGGTGCGGTACTTGTTCGGGTTTATTAGCATCACTTTGATGCAATATCAGAAAAGTCCATCATCCGACATCCAAAAGCTGCACTTTTGGGATGTATCGTCAATTGGGAGCGGCTATCTCTGACTCATCCTCTTCCAATCAATCCGAAAAGTAGGATTTTCCAAAAGATGTTCTTCTCCTTCATCATTTCTTTTTCTGTTTCCTCTATGACTCGCGTTTCCGAGAATTCAAATTTTGAATTCTTGGAGCCCAAACTGGCTATAAAAGCAACCCATTTGGTTCTCATCAAGATCATCCAGCAACAATCCAGAAATCCGAGAATCAGGCAAAGTCGAGAGAAAATCCAAGAACCCATTGTAGAACTAATGTATTTACTACAAGCTCTAAATTTCAAAATCACTTCATCTCTTTTTTCTTTGTTTGCATGTTCTTAATCAATTTTGATTTCAAATTCCGAAGTTGAGTTCGAGTTTGGACGTATACAAAAAAAACCCTAGTTTGCTGCTCCCGAAAAGGTACACTACCTCACTTTTTTTTTTATCTTTAGTTAGTCATTTGGATTGATTTTGTTTTGAAAATTTTGATTCAGGTTCTTAATTTGTTATTCAGATTTTATTTTATTCTTTACTTTTACTATAGTTAAGTTTCCGTTTTACAATGATATATGTCTCTCCTATGCTTTCTTTGACTTGAATATGAGTTTGGATGTGTATCGCTGAGAATGTTAATCTGGTTTAAGCTTCCTGGCTACAATGTAGCCCAATCTAGTTCTGAAAAGTCATAGTTTAATTATGAACGTCTCTCCCTCTCTTTGTGTTACTATGATATCCTATTCTAAAGCATGTTCTCTTGAGCATTTGGTTGATCTGGTTGGCCATTTTTGTTTTTTTTTTCCAGAATTTGTGAGTCGAATTATCTAGTTTGATTCACAAAGCTCCATTCTCCCCCCCCCCCCGCATTCCCATATTTTTCCTTATCGACTTATGATTTCCCAAATGAAGTTTCATTCTTGGAGGGTACTAGCATCACCTATATGTATATCATTCATGGTATTTTTTAAGAACTCCCTCCTTAATCTCATGTAAAGAGGTATAGATTGATGGCTTATATACATGTTCGACAACTCGAATACTTTGAATATGATTAGAGTAAATGTTGGAAGGGGAGAAATTTTATAGACTGGTGATGTGGTTCATTCTAGTTCTATGTGTAAATTGAATTCATATATTGTTTGGTGTTCTATTTTTCTGTTTGTGATGTTTAATTTTACGTTATAGTGGTGTTGTAGTTCATTATGTTCCCCATGAGAACTCTTACTTCACACGAGTATGGAATTGCGCTTTCGTTAATCTTTTCATGTCTCTCTAGAAAAAGCTCATGAACCGGGTTATGTTGCTCTTAGATATAAGCAGAGCAGTAACACTACAACTTTGACAAAATATTTTAGCCACTATCTATTAGGACGTGCTAATTGGTTAATTTTAATCTTTTATGGTCGAGGTTGATCAAAGCCTATTCTGTGCATACTCAAGCAGTTCCTGACTGCATATTAGTTTGAAAAATTTACATGAGGTATGAAATTTATTTTTAAGCATAATCATCAACTAACTATGGAATCATTGTAAAACTCGCACATCGATATAGCTATCAAACTTTTCTTTAGGCTTGTTTGAAAGGTATCTTATAATCGATCAACAACTTCCTAGACTGATTAAAGTTTGGTATACTAATTGCTTAAATGTCATCACGGAACTTCCAAGATAGTATCATGATGTTGTTGTTGTTGTTGTTGTTTATGAGTATATATTTTTCCAGTATGCCTATGACTACATAATACTTATTTTTATATCTTCTGATAAATATAAATCCATTTGCTAATTCTCTTCTTTTCTTTATTTCACATGTACACTCGGGAGCGCGTTTGGAGTTAGTATATGACTCCCCCCTCTATCCATTTCATATAAGCGACTAACAGCCGCATAAGCTCGTGTCTAGCCGCCCATTTTTGCGTCTATAGTTTGCAACGTTTCCTTCTCACTTCAAAGTTTTCACGTTCTTTATATCATAGATGTGTTGTTATCTTTTGACTAACATTTTACACATAAACATTTCACTTATATTTATGCTTGCTTTTATTTCTTTGGGTTTGTACGAATAAACTAAGAACAATGGTAATACATAGTTGCCCACCTCGCTTCCCTTTAGATATTGGGTTTACTATAGTTATTTAGTTTAGAACAATATTTTCTAACTAAGTTTATTTTTTATTTGAGGCACTTTGCGGTTATGAAATCATGCCTTTTCAAAAAGGTAGCTAGGGAACAACCCTTTCGAAATGTTAAGTACCTATTTTCAGATTTGTGTTGGATAAACTAAGTGTTTAATGTGTCGCTTTTGGTAGCCTAAAGTGCAGATTTTGGTGGTTTAAAAGTGCAGATTTTTTATCTTAAATAAAGGGGCAGATTTTGAGAGCGTTAAGTGGTAACAATTTGAACATTAAAAATGCATATTTTGAGTGCAAGAAAGCACATTCTTCTTAAAACTTTGTAAGTGTAGGAATTTAGTACGTAGAAATGTTTATGTTTTAAAGTAGAACAGAACTTTATTTTTGAACTCTAGAATGGATAGATTAGTGATAGAACACAACTTTCAAATGAAATACAACTATTATTTTCTTTCTGAGACAAATATGGCCTAAAATCCGCCCCCCCCAGCCTAAAGTTAGTTTTTCATGAAAAACATTTTACCCAATAAATTATATTTATTTTTCAAGCCTTTTGGCTCGTTAAAAAATAATAATTTTAACTAATTCTCTCTAAGATTGTAGTAGACATTGTTTCATTCTTGAGATTTTTATAGGTAGCATTTTATAAAATCTTACACATTAACCCTTTCTTTTAAGGCTAATTTATATTCTGTTAAAAGGGACATTAATATCTTCTCTTAAACATTTTTCAGAAGTTCTCTTTTAATTAATCTAATTGTGATCGGTTAACAATTTTTAATAAATCTTTTTTTTTTATAAAAAAGAGAGCTTTCAATCTCTCTCCCTTAGGATAATTAAGATCTATTACCTAGAATTGCATAAGTTAAGTAGACCCTTAATAAGAGTTAACCCTACCATTATTTAGTCCAATATTTAGAGGTCCTAATTCTTCATCTTTGAAATAATTAGGTAATTTTTAGACCCTTAAAAACTAAAGGTAGAAGAATAATGATTTGGGGTGAGACACCAATAACTAGGCTTATTTTATATTTTTTAAATCATATCCTTAATAAAAATTATATTTGTCACTATTGTTCTCTTTCAAATCAAATATAACTAAAATATTTTAATCTCTTAACATGTTATTTAAAGATTTTAGATATGCCAACAGATTCAAAATACAAGGTACATACATACAAATGTTATTTGTTTATTTTCTTAATGTAATTTATAAATCCCTACGCTGTCATATACATATTATGTTACTACATATAACTATGGTCAATTTGTCCCTACATGTAAATAAAAATAATAAATGTTCATATGTTTTAAACAACCTACATGTAGATACTATACTTTATAATAAATCTATTTAAAATCACAAACTTTATATAAGACATTTAGTATCATTATTTTACTAAACTTCGTTTTTTACACATACTATTATATACTTATTCCGACTATTATCTTATTTTATTTTATTTTTCTCTACGTCTTAATTTTATATATAAATAAAACGACAATTTTTTCATGTGTTTTATACTCAACATTTATATGTTTAGAATAAGTTTACATAAGACACATCTTTTTTTAACATATAAAATTGTCATACATTTCAAGTGTATTTATTTATTTATTTTACAGTATGATAAACGTACTGCTATGAAGTTTATTTTTATAGACATATATATGTCATACGTTGTATTTTTACTCTTTTTCTTAAACTAATGAAATTTACTTATCATGAATTTTAAAGTAAATAACCAATAAATTTTTCTAATTATTTTTTATAAATTGAGTTTAAGGACTATCTTCGGATAGGCTCTGAGGGATGCTTAATACCTTCCCCTCGAGTAACCAAAACCCTTACTCAGAATCTCACTGGTTTCGCAAATCAAAATAGAGTTTACATTGACATATAAATTTGGTTTTCCAAATGTTTTCCTTAAAATTAGGTGGCGATTCTAAAACAAAACAATTTTCAGAAAATCAGAGTGACAGCCATATTATGTTGTGAATTGTTTCGGCTAGTTCGAAATAGGGTCCGACAGCTTGGCAACTCCGCTGGGGACTTACTTAGGTTTTAACCTTACAAAAAGTCAATTTAGGAATAACATTTGTGATTACTTGTATATTTTCAGCATACTATTTGCTTTGCCGAAATGATATATTGCTTTGATTGAAAGGTCGCAAGTCAAATTCAAACTTGTGTTCCTTATTTATTTTTAAAATACTATTTGTTACTGCTTTCCCTACATTGTTATTTGCACTTTCTATCGAGTCTTTGGCCGTACACAAACACACACTGAACACGCGAAGGGTGTTCTGCAATCCTTCAAAACTCTCTTTGGATTCCTTAGTTCCAGAGTTGGTGCAATTAAAATAGTGCGCCTTCTCGCAATTACTCCTTTCCACTCTCAATAATATAGGGAAAAATCCTACTCTAGAAATAGGTCATGTTGCATAGCCTTAGGCAAAACAATATAAGGTATTGTTGTTGCATTTAGGAAACCACCCAAATGTCAATGAATTTCTTCTTTAAAACTCGACGACATACATTTTGTGTGAAATTGATATGAATGATCTAAACTAAAACACTTAACAGATTTGGAGCAAATAAACTCATCATACCCTTTACCCGTTCTCTCAGATGCAAATTAACCAAAACCTCCCTAATATCAGGATGATGACTGAGGTCCCCTTACTTTGAAAGTTTGGTGGGGAAATATCCGAGTGGCATACGGAAATGAGATTATTCCACACCCGGGGGTCATTAATGAGATTATGCCAATAAATTTTTCTAATTATTTTTCCTAAATTGAGTTTAGCGACTATCTTTGGATAGGCTCTAAGGGATGCTTAATACCTTTCCCTCGAGTAACCAAAACCCTTACTTAGAATCTCACTGGTTTCGTAAATCAAAACAGAGTTTACATTTACATATAAAAATGGTTTACCAATGTTTTCCTTTAAATTAGGTGGCGACTCTTAAACAAAACAATTTTCAAAAACCCAGAGTGGCAGCCATATTATGTTGTGAACTGTTTTGGCTGGTTCGAAACACCGACAGCTATGAGGGCCAAAACAAATGAAACCTCATTATCATTTCCAGTTCTTATCAGTGACTTGTGTTGCCGAGCGGGTGTGCCCTTTTTGGTGAAGATGGATATTGAGGTGACTCCTGCATTGTCTTATGATATTCGTCAGATTAAAGAACTGAACATGAAGGATGAGGCTGAGAAGAGAAAAAAAGCTCTGGTAGACACATCTCTAGTTGTCGATGTGGATTATATGGAGGTCGGCCCTACACCTCCTACTTTGGCCTCTAAGCCATCAGGTATACCTGCCTCCTCATCATCTACTATTTTTGCCCATGCTCATGTCTCCTGTATCCCTTTGACCCAAGCCATGATCAACAAAATAGGAAACCTTGTTCTTCAATCGATGTGAAGGCTTCTAAGGTTGAGGCTACTATTCCATCCATAATTGATCGAATGATAGCTACGACACTAGCTCCTATTAGGAAGGAGTTGAGGAAACAATGAGAGTTTATGATGGCCCACGAGTTACAATTGGATGCCCACACTGCTCGGATTGAGGTATGTGAGATGACAAACCGAAGCTCCACATATTTGACAGCCCTATATGCTGATATTATTGGTTTGCGTCGGGATGTGGATGAGGTGAAATCCACCGATCTATCGATATTGTGGGGCGGTGTAGATATCCTTGAAGACCCTCTCTCTGAGATGCCTGTAGTTCCAGCTGCTTCTGAGATCCCTCCGGCTACTGTGACCAGAGATGCTGATGTAGTTGATGAGGATGGGGAGTCCGACACGTTTGAGACAGATGAGGAGGAGTTCGAGACTCTTGGGGGTGCAGTGTATGAGGATCTAGAGTACTTGAAGTGTGATTCTCTATGGGTGGCCACAGAGGCATTACTTCGTGACATGTGGATGATTGGTTCTAGTGGTCTAAGCCCACGTACGAGATCATTGCAGAGCCTTCTAAAGTTGGAAGCAAGAAGGCACTGATGCCCAGGTGGAGGCCACTCGACCTAAAGCTCACCTCAGGCTTAGCTTGACAGGGAGATCTTTACTATCCCTCTATTTCATTCATTATTGATACTTTCAGTTTTATTTTGTATTGATAATGCTTAGTCTTATTGGTGGGGTTAAGGTATCTAGCTACCTACCCTTATGGTTGTATTTAGTTCTATGTCATTTTTTTTGGATATTTTGTTATTTTCATTTGAAACTTCTCTTTGTTGCCTTAGTACTGAATGTTTGGTGTTGATTCATTGATTTCTCTCTCTAGATTGCTTGAGTATGAATGTTGGTACTATTCGCTAGTACATTTGAGTGTCGGTTGTGATAAATATCGATGATGTGAATAGTGTTATTGATGAATGATATGTTTGTGTTAATCCAATGAGGCAATTTGAGTAGCATAAGTCTTGTGTGAACTGTTAGCATCTCATTGTGACTAATCAAATGTCAAAGTGAGTCTTGCTATGAACCTAATTGCTATACCTTTGTTTGACTACCTTATGAGTGTGTGAACCGAGCTTGTCAGTATTTGAGCCTAACTTTTTCTTTGGATGAAACATGAACACAAATGTTTAAACCGGTTGTTGAAATTGTCATATCTTTTCCACCTTTAACCTCCGTGAAGCATTGGTTAGTTTGAATAGCAAACTTAGGCCAAAAGCCTATGTTCGAGTGTGGTAAGAATGAGGAAATAGGTCGAGCAACAAGTTCATGAAATTCGTCCTTGGGAATATGTGGTGAAGAAAAAGATGGAACCCCTCCATATAAATAATGGGATGAGAGAAGAGGAGAAAGAAAAGAAATGATAAATTTGTATCTGTTGCACATTGTTGTGGAATTAAAAGGGGTATCTGATGAGCTATACTAAAGATTTTTTGTGCTATTACTAGGCCAAGGATGAGTTATGAAATTGAAAATAATGAAAGAAAAACAATAAGTGAAATTTGAGCCATGCTTCATGAAGGTAGAGTCACTAAGCTGAAATGATCATAACCTTACCCTCATACCAATTACAAGACTTGAAAGACCTTTTTGATCTTGCATAAGCCAAGTGGCGCGTTGGTTTGAAAATACGGGTAAGCCAATGGGTAGAATCATGCATGTTTTTCTTGTAGGGAGTGTACGAGTTAATTTTTGATTCCTTATTTGTAATCCTTGATTGACTTGTCAGAGCATGTAATCATTCTTGATGTGAGGGCATTCTAATAATTTTTTTGAGCATGAATTTGCATTTTAAGTGAGTATTTGTGAGCATGAACTCTAATTAATGATGGCGAGTCACAGATGGAAACTTTGAGTGTACAATTGAACATTACATGTTTGGATTGAACCTTGTGTGCACTTTCATGTTGAGTCTGTAGAAGCACTATTTGTAGACATCCATGTAGGCGTGATTGATCATGTGTTTTACTTTAGGGCAATCAAAAGTTCAGTTGGGGGTGTTGATAGAGTCGGGAATTTTGACTCATTTAGAGCTTGTTATTGAATTAATTAGTGTCCTCAATGCCTATTCTGTGTTGATAGCTGATGCTAATTTTTTCATGTACAGAAATAATGGCTTAGAACAAGGCAATGACATTACAATGTAAAAAGAAGTGAATTTTTTGGAAAAGCTGAAGAAAAGAAAGGGTAGAGCTCGTGAAAGCCACTCGGTGACTCACCGAGTGAGCCTTCAACTCACCAAAAAGTCCAGCAAATTGGCTCATGAACTAAGCCAACTCAGCAATTGAGTGAGCATTTCGATGACACACCAAATGGCAAAGCTCGACTCATCTTGCCTAAATGAACAGAACAAATGGGTGAAGAAGTCAAGCCAAAAGGCGAGAAAAGGTGCTTGTCGGTGGATCACCATATCATTTGGCGATCCCGACTAACTTCACCGAGTGAGCCCGTGAATTGAAACTTTTGGAAGCTTTAGAAAATGTATGTATTAATTTTTGAAAAGAGAAAAAAGGGTGTTACACAGTTTTTAGATTTTTTTTTACATACTTTGACATTATTGAATACTCTTGGAGAGGTTTTTTAGACTCTATTATTGAGGATTTAAGGTTCAAGTCTTAATTTCCACATTGAGCATTGGGGTTTCATCTTTCGAATGGATTATCTTTTTGGTAGCGATTTCTCTCTTTTTTCTATGTTAGGATAAACCCCCTTTTCTTTAGGGGTGTGACTATGTAATTGAATACATATATTAGCTTATGGGTATTGTCAATTGCTTTATTTTATGTTGTTTTGAAATGTGTTCAATCATTTATTCATGTTTTAATGTATGATTTCAAATTGTAAATTTAGTTTTAGTCTTAACTTTCGATGTTTGCTTGCAAAAGTTGCGTAGAGTAGAATAAATGATTGATAATTGTATTGGCTTATGTCTTCACAACTAACTTGCTAAAGTGGGTTAAGTTAAGGAATTGGGTTGTTTTATATTGTGAAGCTTGTTGAGGTTCGAAGGAACTCACTCGAAGCATGATAGCTGATTGAAAGATAAATATTATATTCAAAACCCATCCTACCCATTGTGATTCAACAACTTAAAGCAACCATTAAGAGATATTAGTGTTCAATTACTCACACACTCCTAAGGTCCTATTTATACTTGTTCAAACTCAGTACTATTTGTTTCCGTTGACAACTGGTTACCAAACTCTTTTGATATTGAAAATTAAAACCTATGGATTTATATTATATTACTTTTTATTTCCGTTCTACAAGAAATTAGAACACTTGAATACTTTGTACTTGAATTCTTTACCGTATCACTCCTTATGGGATCGACCCCAACTCATCGTTCGGTTTATACTTGTTAACGACCGCATACACTTTGAATTACAAAAGTTGTAGTTGAGCGTTATCACAAACATTGCTCCCATTTCCAGTTCTCATCACACAATTATGTGAGAGGGAAAAAGTCCCATTTCGGGATTCTATAGATGTGAGAGTCATGCTAGCCTCATCTAGTGACATCCAGAGGATCGAGGAAGCGTTTTTGCGAGATGATGCGGCTTAGACGAAGCCGCCACCAACAGACTCCACTCCCCTGGTCGACCCTGCTACTCTAGAACTCGATACTAACACACCTGCTCCTTCTGTGGAGCAGGTAGGTATTTCAACCCCTTCCTCTATTGTTGGCACTTCTGTTTCTGCACCTGTACAACTTGATACCACTATTGTTGTGAGGCCCCCCTTCTCTTATTTCTCGTCCCCCCTTAGCCCAGGTATTAATATATCAAATGGGTAGATTTTCCCAGTCAACACTAGGTTGAGAAGTACTTTCATAAGCTCATTGACCAGGCCATTCAAAAGCCCTTGGCTCAATTGACTAACCGGGTACATTTTTCCCTTATGAGTTGTACTCTTTTTTGGATCATGATTATATTTGAGACTATTATCTTGTTATATTTAAATTCTTAGTATTGCTTAAGTCACGTGGCTTGTTTAGGTTCTTTCAAGAATTTATTTTCCATGGCGGGTATAGGGTATGCTTCGGGTCGTGATACACTTGGTATAAGAGCATCAGGTTTTAGAAAGGTCGTACGATGTCTAACAAGCCGTATTGAGTAAAGTCTTGTTAATGAGTGTGGAGCGTGCCACACTTATGAATAAGAGGCTACAACGTATGTAGGAAACTTTACTTCATTTGCTACTCCAAAGTCATGCGATAGATCTAAAATCTATAAGGGTCTTTTATTATTTTCAGGATGTGCCTCCTCGAAGAGCTTATGAGATAAGGTATTCAGGTGATAATATGGTGCCCGAGGTTCCTCATGTACCAGTTGAGAAGGTGTCACATGTTACGTTCCGAACTACTTTCAAAGTGTTGACTCATGCTATGAGGGTCTAAGCTAATAGGGAGGCCATTTCTCCCACTAAACACATTTGTGAATACAACAACGATAAGGGTGGGGAACTTCACTAGGATGAATCCCTAGAAGTTTCATGGTTCTGAAGTTGAGAAAGATCCTCCAAGAGTATGTTGAGGAGATTCATACGATAGTGGAGATTATGGGAGGTACATTGGGGGAAAAGGTTAAATTTGCTTCTTATCAACTCAAGGGTGTTTCTTAAGTTTGATTCAATTAATGAAAAGAGGAGAGGGTAATTGATGTGGGTCCTCTCGATTCAAATAAATTCAAAGGGGATTTTCTTGATTATTTATTTCCCCTTGAGATAAGGTATAACACCCCAGAAGTTAGTAGGCTACACTAGAGCTAAACGTGAGGGTTAACGTCAAAGGAGAAGGGTACGAGCCAACAAAAATGGGTGAGGGCCAACGTTAGGGGCCAAGGATGCCCAAAACTTCGAGGCACTACCCACCATGACCAAGAGGGTGTTCATGACCCATGGTGGCCACTACACCGCGTGGTTCCACCCATGGTGGTGAATCAGTAGCCTCCCTAAGGCTGCCCCAAGAAGGCTCCCCTTCACGAGCTACTTCATGGCTAGTGGTGAAGACCACACCCGTGGGAAGGCTTGTGGGGTTGACTTCATCTTGTGGGGGACATGTCAAGGTAGCCTAGGTACTTTTCAAGGGACCAGGGGCACCTTGATGGGCTGTGGAGCCCTTGACGGCTCGTGAAGCTGGTCTTGGTGCCTGGCACCAGGCTGCCTAGTTAAGGGTAAAAGGGGAAATACCAAATCAAGTTAGTTTTAAGTGAGGTCATTTTTCCTTAGTTTCATACAACTGTATAAGTCAATTTAAGTCAAAATACACATATTCACCCTATTATTTACAAAACACCAAATCAAATTCCAAGAGTTCATATCCTCTCCAAAAATTCTCTCTCTAGAAAACTCGAAGAAGAAGAGGGTCAAGATAGGTCAAGTATCCATTGTTTAAATCTTGATAGGATTTGTAATCAATGTATGATGGCTTATTCATTCATGGACTCCTTTCATCCATGAAGCCCCCGTATTTCCCCCAATTGTGAAGATGAACCCCAATTCTAGATATGGTTCTTCCTACATTGGGGGTATTGTTGTATGTTGATCCCATTGAGTGGATAATGGTTTTTTATTTTTTTTATGATGTAATTACATGTTTTTAGTATGACTATACATTTATTCTTGATTAGCCTAAGATGCTAGGGTGAAATTAATATAGTTTGGTTTTATGCCATGAAAGGGGAAATTGAGGGCTTAGATGTGGCCTTCTAAGATTGATAAATTACTTTATGAATTTCTTGAGATTAGAACACCTAGATAAGAGTTTCCGAAAAGTGAAGCTTGTTTACATGAATTGATTAGATTAGGGCTTATTTGATGAATAATGATTAGTAGTGTTGAGATTGAGTTTACATGATGATATGTGACTATAATTAGTTAAGAATGACGCATGTGGTTAGATTATCTTGAGAATTAGGAATATATGATGACCATGTGACATGCTTCTTGAGGGTGAGACTTGTAGTATGAATGTGATTTCTAGGGCTTTGAGGGTAAAAGCTAAGTATGAATGAACTAGGAATGTTAAGGCTTTGAGAGTGAAGCTACTTGCATGATTCAATTATTTATGGTATTGTTGTGAAAGGACTTTGCTCACATGACCTATATTATGAGTATATGATTTTATGCATGTGATGATTGATTACTTGAATTATAATTATGTTCATGCCTAATGTAGTGATTCTAGATGTGTTGATTGAATATGATCCTTGGTCCTTGAAAGGGCAATATATGATATTATGCATGTTTTATGAAAACTTTGATACTAAAGTGATTTTGACTATGATGTAATGGAAGTGTTGTTGAAAGGCTATTCTTACACCCACAGTTATGCATGACTATGAATGAAGAGACCATGATTATGATGATGTTGTTGTGATGATTGAAAGGCTATTATCATGAACACAAAATGAACATAATGTGAAAGGTTTTCTCACATAATGGAGATTCTAGGTTGTTAGGCAATTCTCACCTAATTGAATATAATGATATATGTAGACATGGACAGTAAAAGGTTACTCTCACGCATGATATAATGAGGTATACTAATGAAATAAGTTAGGACTTAATAAGTACTCTATGGGAATCATGCTTAGCATCGAGTGGATATTGTTATGAGATGGAAGCTCCTCCGCCAGAAAGGGTGGGTTTCTATAAGCAATCTCCTTATCCTATAAACTACGTGGCCCCTTAGGTTATTTATCTATTGGATTTACCTAAAGCTAACATGATGATGGTGTTACCTTAGCCAAGTAGAAAAACCCTTTTTGATGTGGCTAACACCGGATTTTATGTAAGCTCACATGGTCTATGTCGGTTAAGCTAATTTCCATAAGGTCAAGTATAGTATGAACTATGGCTACTCAAGAAGCCTTACTTAGTATGGGTGAGAGTATGGGATATTATTCATGCATTGCACAAGTATGCTGTGAGGGTAGTTATGGTAGAATATTTTATGTTGTGATGATCTACATGTTGAATATACTTATGACTTATGCTTATGATGTATTCTTAACTTGGATTGTTGCTATACGTTGATTTACTTGATATGTTTGACAAAAGGTGAATGTTCCCTTGTCTATTAGAAATAAGCAAATGATGAGATCAAAAGGTAATAAATATGAATGAGGACCTAAAGTGACTTGCTTAGCATGGGTGGGATTATGGGATCTTATCCATGCATTGCAGAAGCTTGCCTTGAGGTGACTTGGAAAGTGTTCCTCTTATGTCATGTTTAAACTAGATGTTTTCATTATACCTATGATTATGTTGTTATCTCTTATGCTTATAGCCTATCTTATTATGATGTCCCTTATGCTCATGACTTATGTTATTGTCTCTTATACTTATGGTATATGTCTTAAGTTGATTAATGCCTATTATATGCTTATGTTGATGATTTATGCTAGCCATCATATTTAGTACATTATTCTACTAACACATACTTTTGCATACATTCTTATCAAATGTAGGGTTTGGCGATATTGACTTCCATCCTTGTGGCTAGGTTCATAATATATCAAGAAGAAAAAGCTTTGGTGAGTCCTCATAGCATTCGAGAGCTTAACGACCATGTCCTTAATATTTCATTTTATGTTTAGAGATATCGTATGGGCTGTGTGACAAAGAGTTTCATGTATTAGATGGTTTGAGACAATGTTAAAAACTTCCACTTCGTTTTATGAGACTTTGATTGTATTGGAAAATGTTTTAAAGTTCCGTACTTTCCTATTATCTTATGTTATGATATGCTGAGTGGCTTATATGGAGACATTCCGGGTTCTATGTGCCATATTATATCTAGGGGTACCCCTGGGTCGTGGCACACTTGGTATCAGAGCAGAAGGTTTAGAATATTTCTAGGAAGCCTCAAACCACGTCTAGTAGAGTCTTGTTCATAAATGTGAAGCGCACCACATTTATGAATAAGAGGCTATTGGTTGTTTTGGAAACTCCACTTCATTTTCTAAGTCGTACCACAGAGTGTAAACTCTATTAGATATTTCTCCTAATCCGTGCCCTATGGTTTTCAGGATATGACTACTACAAGGGCTAATGATAGGAGGAATGAGGGAGACAATGTGGAGAAAGAAGTTCCTCTCTAAGCTCCTCTTCAAGCTCCCCCTCAAGCTCCAATTGATCCTTTAGATGAGAATGTTACTCATGCGGAGTTTAGGGAAATCATCCAAATGTTGGCTCAAGCCGTGACAGCTCAAGGGAATAGGGAGGTGGTAGCTCCGGTGAACCCAATAGTGGGTATGGCGGCTTCATGAGTGAGGAATTTTATAAGGATGAACCCTCCGGAATTTTATGGGTTAAAGATGGAGGAAAATCCTGAAGAGTTTATAGATGAGGTCTCTAAGGCGTTGGAATTTATGGGAGTGACTCCGGTAGAAAAGGGGGAGTTGGCTTCTTGTCAACTCAAAGGGGTTGCACAAATATGGTATGATCAATGGAAAAAGGCTAGACCGGTAGAAATGGGTCCCATATTGTGGGAAGGGTTCAAGGGTGCTTTTCTAGATAGGTTCATCCCTTTAGAGATGAGAGAAGCTTTAGTGCTTGAGTTTATTAGCCTTAGACAAAGTGATATGAGTATTAAGGAATATGCATGGAGGTTCACCCAATTATAATGTCTAAGTATGTTCCAATTCTAGTGTCCGATCCTAGGTCGGGAATGAGTAAGTTTGTGTCGGGGTTGTCCGATTTAGAAGTAAAAGAATGTCGCACAACTATGTTTGACCATGATATGAATATTTCTCGCCTTATAGTTTATGCACATCAAATTGAGGAAGAGAAACTTGAAGAAGGGTTGAGGGAGAAAAAGAGGTTTAGGATTGATGATGATAACTCTTCTCTTGAAAGGTTCTCCAGACAAGGTCCTTCTAAGACTTCCCCAAGATATAACCTAGAAATGGTGTCCAACCCTAAGTCTAGAGGAAAGAATAGTAGACCCCTATTTCCTAATTGTGCTAGATGTGGAAAAATATATAAGGGTAGATGTTTGGCCGGTATGGAGGGTTGTTATTGTTAATATAGGGGTGGCCACAAAATGAGAGATTGACGGGTACATACTGCTAGGGGAAGAGAGAAGAAGCAAATTAGGTCCTATTCTGTCCAAGCTAGAGGTCAATAAGAGAGTTCTCTGAATGTGGCTCCCGATATGTGTTTCTTGGTTTATTTAGATTCCGGTGTTTCTTATATTTTGTGACTTGATAGACTTGGTCATGATGAGTTTTTAGGTATGTGGATAGATTTGATGAATAAGGTGTTTAAGTAATTCCTAGATGTGTTGAGTGAATAGACTCCTCTACAAAGGGTAGAAATGTAATCCCCTATGGATTAGAATCATCTTGTGTGATGGATTTGAAGACTTAAAGAAGTCTTGCTCTGACCTTAGGATTGAAAGAATTGATGCTTAGAAGAGTCCGTATAGGCTCACTCCCAATGGGGAGTTGATGTGCTTAGTTAGAAAGGTCGTTGAGTGTTCTTGATGTTCATGATATGGGTTGGCTTGGAATTCTCACGTTGAGAGGTCTGAGTTTGTGAAGTTTAGTCCCGGTTTTGTAGGCTCATATGCGATCTTCAGTGGGGTTAGTAAGGTTGCTTGTGAACTGGAGTTGCTTAAAGAGTTGCCTTTTAGTGAGGGTTTTAGGTGAGGGTACTACTTGGCAGACCAAGGGCCAATGAGATGTCCCGATATCTTCATCTTTTTTCCTTCTATTCCTCCTTTAGCATTAAGATGATGAGTTCCTCATGAATTTCCCTTTATGTGAAGTCATGTGTGTTTTAGATGTTTTTATGATTTTCTTATGTTCTGCATGTTCTTCAGAAATTCGTGTTTATAAAGAAAATGAGTCTTCATGATTTATGTTCCTCATGTTGTTGTTCATTAAGTATGAATTGCTTATTTGACTTCGTGGGATGAAACGATGAACATGCTTTAGTATGCTTTTGAGAGTAAAATGCATAATTTCTCCATGATATTGTGTTGAGCATGCTCTTGGTTGGAGAAGGTAGTTCCTCCTATGAATAAGAGAAAAGTTGAAATTTCATGCAATTTTTTTCGTTTTTAAGATGTAGTTCCTACTTCCTTGAATTGCACTAAGTATGTTTATCTCAAAGTTGAAGTTTTCCTCCTTTGAATGGTGAATTATTTTGATGTTTCATGCATGATGGGCTTCTAGTCCAGAGTCGTTTCCTTAAGAAGTTGTTTAGGATCGTCATTCAAGGATGACTGTTCCCAAAGGGGAGTAATTATAACACCCCGAAAGTTAGTAGGCTACTGTAGAGCTAAACATTAGGGTTAACGTCAAGGGAGAAGGGCAATAGCCAAGGAAAATGGGCAAGGGCTAAGGCAAGGGGCCAAGGCTTCCCAAAACATACCAAGGAACTGCCCACCATGACCACGAGGGTCTTCCCGAACCGTGGTGGTGAGGCAGTAGCGACTCTAAGTCTTCCCCAAGAAGACTCCCCTTAACGAGCCACTTCACGGGTCGTGGGAAGGCTCGTGTGGTTTCCTTCATCTTGTGGGGGACATGTCAAGGTAGCCTAGATAATGTTCAAGGGACCAAGGGAACCTTGACGTGTTGTGGAGCCCTTGACGGCTCGTGAAGGTTGTCTTGGTGCCTGGGACCAGGCTGCCTAGTTAAGGGTAAAAAGGGAAATTCCAAATCAAGTTAGTTTTAAGTAAGGTCGTTTTGTCTTAGTTCATACACCTGTATAAGTTATTTTAAGTCGAAATACACCCAGTCACCCCATTATTTCCAAAACCCCCAAATCAAATCCCAAGAGTTCATCTCCTCTAAAAAAATCTCCCTCTAGAAAACTCAATGAATAAAAAGATGAATAAAAGGGTCAAGCTAGGTCAAGTCTCTATTGTTCTAATATTTCTAGGGTTTGTAATCAAGGTATGATGTCTTATTCATTCATGAACTCCTTTCATCCATGAAGCTCCCATGTTTCCCCCAATTGTGAAGATGAACCCCAATTCTAGTTTGGGTTCTTCCTATTTTGTGGATATTGTTGTATGTTAATCCAATTGAGTGGATAATGATTGTTTATGATTGTTTATGTTGTAATTACATGTTTTTAGTATGATTATACATGTATTCTTGATTAACCTAAGATTCTAGGGTGAGATTGATATAGTTTGGTTTTATGCAATGAAAGAGGAAATTGAGGGCTTAGATGTGACCTTCTATGATCGATGAATTACTTTATGAACGGCTTGAGATTAGAAGACCAGATAGGAATTTCCTAAAAGTGAAGTTTATTGATATGAATTGATTAAATTAGGCGTTATTTGATGAATCATGATTAATAGTGTACAAATTGGGTTTACATGATGATATATGACTATAATTTGGTAAGAATGAAGCATGTGGTAAGATTATCTTGAGAAATAGGAATATAAGATTACCATGTGAGGTGTTGCCCGAGGGTAAGACTTGTAGTATGAATGTGATTTCTAAGGTTTCGAGGGTAAAAGATAAATATGAATGAACTAGGAATGTTAAGGCTTTGAGAGTGAAGTTACTTGCATGATTGAATTATATATAGTATTGTTGTGAAATGAATTTTCTCACATGACTTATATTATGAATATATGATATTATACATGTCATGATTTGATTACTTGAATTATGATTATGTCCATGTCTAATGTAGTGATTCAAGATGTATTGATTGAATATGATCCTTGGTCCTTGAAAGGGCAATATATGATATTATGCATGTTTTATGAAGGTTATGTATTTGCTTTGAGAACACTTTGAGAGTAAAGTGATTAAGACTATAATTCAATGGTGGTGTTTTTGAAAGGCTATTCTTACACCAACACTTATGCATGGCTATGAATGAAGAGACCATGATTATGTTGATGTTGTTCTGATGATTGAAACGCTGTTCTCATGAACACAAAATGAACATAATGTGAAAGGTTTTCTCACATAATGGAGATTCTAGGTTGAAAGGCAATTCTCACCTAATTGAATCTAATGATATATGTAGACATGGATGGTGAAATGTTATGCTCACGCATGATCTAATAAGCTATCCTAATGAAACAAGTTAAGACTTAATAAGTACTAAATGGGAATTAGTCGTAGCACCGAGTGGATATTGTTATGAGATGGAAGCTCCTCCGTCAGAAAGGGTGGGTTTCTAGAAGGGATCTCTTGAGATGGAAACTCCTCCATAAAAAAAGGAAGATTTTAGTAGCAATCTCCTTATCCCATAAACTATGTGCCCCCGTAGTTTATTTAGCTATTGGATCAACCTAAAGCTAACATGATGATGGTATTACCTTAGGCAAGTAGGACAACCCTTTTTGGTGTGGGTAACATCGGATTCTATGTAAGATGACATGGTCTTTGTCGGCTAATGTTAATTCCCACAAGGTCATGTTTAGTATGAACTATGGCTACTCAAGAAGCTTTGCTTAGTATGGTTGAGAGTATGGGATCTTATTCATGCATTGCACAAGTATGCTTTGAGGGTAGTTATGGTAGGTTCTTTTATGTTGTGATGATCTATATGTGGAAAATGCTTATGACTTATGCTTTTGATGTGTGCCTAACTTGGATTGTTGCTATAAGTAGCTTTCCTTGATATGTTTTTCAAAAGGTGAATGTTCCCTTGTATATGAGAATTAAGCTAAGGATGAGATCAAAAGGTAATAAAGATGAATGAGGACCCAAAGTGACTTGCTTAGAATGGGTGGGATTATGGGGTTTAATCCATGCATTGCACAAGCTTGCCTTGAGTTGACTTGTGAAGTGTTCATCTTATGTCATGTTTAAACTAGATGATTTCAATATGCCTATGATTATGTTGTTATCTTATATGATTATAGCCTATGTATTATTATGATGTCCCTTATGCTCATTACTTATGTTATTGTCTCTCATAATTATGGTATGTCTTATGTTGAATAATGCCTCTTATACGCTTATGTTGATGATTTATGTTAGCTATTATATTTAGTACATTATTGTACTAACATATACTTTTGCCTACATTCTTATCAAATGTAGGGTATGGTGATATTGACTTCCATCCTCGTGGCCAGGTACATAGTAGATCAAGAAGAAAAAGCTTTGGTGAGTCCTCATAGCATTCGAGGGCTTGACCACCACGTCCTTTATATTTCATTTTATGTATAGAGATAATGTATGGGCTATGTCCCAAAGACTTTCATGTATTAGATGGTTTGAGACAATGTTAAGAACTTCCTCTTCGTTTTATGAGACTTCGATTGTATGGGATAATGTCTTAAATTTCTGTACTTTTCTATTATATTATGTTATGATATTGTGAGTCGCTTACATGGAGCATTCCAGCGTTCTATGTGTCATGTTACATCTAGGGGGTACCCCTGGGTCATGAAGAACTTGGTATTAGAGCACAATGTTTAGAATGGTTCTAGGATGTCTTAAACTACAACTAGTAGAGTCTGGTTCATAAATGTGAAGCACGCCACATGAACTTGATGTGAAAGGTTTTCTCACATAATGCAGATTCTAGGTTGAAAGAGAGGGTTTCTAGTAGCAATCTTCTTATCCTATAAACTATATTTCCCCGTAGGTTATATACCTATTAGATCCACCTAAAGCTAACATGATGATGGTCTTACCTTAGGCAAGAATGACAACCCTTTTCGGTGTGGGTAACACCGGATTCCATGTAAGCTCACATGGTCTATGACAGTTAAGGCTAATTGTCAGAAGGTCAAGTTTAGTATGAACTATGGCTACTAAATAAGCTTTACTTAGTATGGGTGAGTGTATGGGATCTTATTCATGCACTGCACAAGTATACTTTGAGGATAGTTATAGTAGGTTTTTTTATGTTGTGATAATCTATACGTTGAATATGCTTATGATGTGTGCTTAACTTAGATTGTTGCTATAAGGTTCTTTCCTTGATAGGTTTGACTAAAGGTGAATGTTCCTTTGTCTATGAGAAATAAGCTAAGGATGAGATCAAAATGGAATTAAAGATGAATGAGGACCTAAAGTGACTTTCTTAGCATGGATGGGATTATCGGGTCTTATCCATGCATTGTACAAGCTTGCCTTGATGTGACTTGTGAAGTGTTCCTCTTATGTCATGTTTAAACTAGATGCTTTCATTATGCCTATGATTATTGATATACCGTGAGTTTATGGTATTTCTAATACATTTCACTTACAAGTTGTGTGTGCCTAGGGCCTTTTTGTATTGGTTTTTATGTGCTTTTATCTTATTTTGCAGGAAAGATGTTCAGGCGCGAAAGTAAAGAGACAGCTGAAAGAAATGTAGAAAAGGGCATCTACGGAGGTGATCTACGGACTATAGGTCCATTGACGCTCCATAGATGGTGGTCGTAGATCAGCAGGCAAGGCAAATCAGGGAAATCTGACCAAGTGTGGAACCACGGTGGCCATTGACGGTCCGTAGATGGATCTACGGACCGTACTGTTAATTCGTAGATTGATACTGTGAGGGTTCTAGTACCTGATTTTTGAATATTCCAAGTGTGGAGCTACGGATGGGGATTGAGGGACCGTAGATCGATCTACGGTCCGTACTGTAGTTCCGTCGTTTGCTTCAGAGAAGCTGATTTTTGGAAGCTAAAATATTTTCAAAGTCCTGGCTGACAGAAGGGACTCACGGACCGTAGATCCATTGATGGTCCGTGAGTCAGTCTCGTGGAACGAAGACGCGTGCCTGAACGAAACTTTCCTTATTTTGCTTCCCTTTTAATTTAGGACTTGTTTTCTATAAATAGGGCATGTACACGTCGTTTTTGGGGGTTAGACATTATTGTTCTATTCTAGTTCTTGACTTGGGAGATTAACTTGCAACTTTAGCAATTATTAATTTCCTAAGTTAGTTTTTAAAATTTTTGAGTTCCAATTCAAGTTGAATTTCTTGGTTTATTATTTTTCTTACGTAAGTTCATAATTATTTCATCTAAAACAATGAATTGTGTTCATATGATTATGGGTAACTAAACTCCACAACTAGGGTTGTGGGAACCATGAGCTATTAACAAAGTATGAATAGTAAATAAGTAATTCTTGAATAGTGTGGTGCATGCATTGATAATTCTTTCGTTTAGAAGTCCTTTTAACGGTTGCAAACGTTAGAACTCGCCTTGTTGCTACTTGCCG